>JAOVYX010016362.1:0-24916 GCA_035668315.1 Drosera spatulata | reverse complement strand
AACTTCGAAATATTCTACCTTTCGAAATATTCACTTCGAATCAACTAGGAATACGAAGTGAATCAAATCTTTCAAATCTTAGATCCAATTTTTTTTTCTTTCCCTGAAAAAAAAAAAAAAAACTTAATTTGTTTTTCCCCTTTCACTATATCTTTTCCCTGGCGGCGGATGTGTGCGGCTGCGGCGATTTCCCAGGCGGCGGCAACCGGCGGCGACGGCGGCAACGACGGCTTCGATATCCTTTTGAGTTTCTGGCAGCGATCCCACTTAATCTCAAACCAAAAAATTAACCTTCGTTCTGATACCACTTGTTACGATTTAAATCTCGAGACAATCTCAAAATTATAATCCAGCAGGCAAACGATCAATTCACAAGGACAATTGATAAATAACAGGAACGAAAAAAAACGACTGGGAAAAACCCTCAAGAGGAAGAAACAACGCACGGGAAGAAAATCTCACTAATCAGATTATAGAGATTTTCTTTTGAGATCGCTATATAGCTCTGAAAACCCTAGTTTCTCTCACCATATTGTCTTCACAATAAGGATCTATTTATAGGGAATAAAAAAAATGTAAAAAGTCAACGTCAAATAATAACAGATCTAGACTGGCAGAATAATTATGTACGGTGGCAAACAATCTGCGGTTGCCTAAACGATGTAGAATTAAAGATGTTGATTTGGAAAAGAGGTTAAATGGCTGTGCTTTGGAAAAAAAAAGATTAAATTTCTGGGCTGCCAATATCCCCAAAACACTCCTGGAGACGCCTGCGCACTTCCAGTGTTCTAAATAAAGGTTCGAAAAGCCGGGTAAATGATTTCCAAATTTTTCATAATCCATCTAAGAAGTGTTTTGTTTTTCGTATTTGTCTTGCACCTCGTAATTAGGCAGCGCAGAGTAGCAATTGAACAACTTCCCCGGCATCCACCTAGGCACTAATCAAGCGCACACACACAAAACTTAAATCTTTCACCAAAAGCAGGATTCAAGGAAACCGAGTTCATGTGATTGTTGCTCTTCAAGAGCATATCGCCACACACCTGTGGGGAACTTCCACTCCGAAGGGCCTATGCGATGAAATTGTTCACCATGTCGTGTTCTGATTAATTTCTCATTCACCAGTTACTCAAAACATTGGAAAAAGAATTTCCAGTGCAGCAACGCAATTATGTACAGAACTCAATCATTCAAGTTTGCATATAAACGATATTTTACTCGTCAAGCCAAGCAAACTAATCAAAGGGCTTCTCGGATTTGAAGCTGCTTTTCGCCATCGATCTTTCGAGGAACGACACTGGGGTCTATTATCTGGAAGCACGAAACACCTAAAAGAAACATAGAAACCAACATCAATAATCGAATCACCACATGAAACCAAGAAAAACAAAGAGAACCCATTACTCAAAAATCACAAAGCGTTCAAGAAACTCAAACTAAAAGATTCGAAAATTGTATGATGAAGAAAAGAAAAATCGAATTACCAGAATACCAAATGGGGGATGATTGCAGAGGAGTATGAGATGGGCTAAGAGAGTACTATATATAAAAAATATGAGGCGGGAAAGCTTATCTTTGAGGTGTGATTGGATTATGATTTGCTAAAAAGATGCGTTTTATGTTCTTGCTTGGCACTTTATATCCAACAAGAGGAGGACAAAAGAGAGTGGACAAAGATTTATGATTTCAGGGAAAAAAAGATTTAATCTATAAATTCTAGCTTTGACTGATATCTAGACTATCGAATTTTTCATCCAATAATCGAGGTCAAATATTAATAAACTTAAAAAATCTATCCATTATCTATTATATATATTGTTACATTGAGATGTAAGGTGACAAACCATCTTGTCAAAATATTTACATAATTTCAAAAATTTTATTAGACAAAAATATGATAGCTTCAACATATTTAAACTAAAATAAAATTAAAAACCTATAACATAAATATCTTTCTATTTAATCCTATAACTAAAAAAATAGAGATTTTTTTTAACAAAGTATTATATGGTTTCATTGGGTTTTTTTGACATTTCTAAAATGATAAATGAATTTATAATAATTCAATTTTAAACTTAATCAAGTTAGTTTAATGTTATTCATTTTTATTATGAACTTTTATCCCGTACAGCATATGGATTAGTATTGTAGTAAATACAAATATTAGTCTTGCTCGTTAGATATATTTTCGTCAAATGGTCGAGAAAAGTGATAAAAGATATAATACAATATCTACAAACTATCTAAAAAATCTAAATGTTAATGGTAACAATTAACGAAAATAAGCAAAGAAATCATAATATCTCATTCGAAAAGTATTTAAACAAGATAATTCATATCTTATTCTATAACTAAATTATATATCAGTTAAAAAATTACATCATATCTCTTTTTTATTTATCGTATAATCATTATTATTATTATTTTGGTCCCATGCATAATTGCATAGGCGGATATACTATTTTCCTGTTCTTTCTTTGTCATTAGAGCATCCACAATTGGATATGTAATATTGGAATAGCTATAGTTATATTTTGACCATGGATAGTACCATTTTGTTATAATTTGTTATTGTCGTTTTAGTGGGCTCGTGCTATAATTTATCAATTAGTAAAAATAAATGATCAAGAAAAAATCACGTTTATTAATTAGGTTTATCTTCTTCTTTTTTTTCAAAGTTGGTGAGATGTCAAACTATACCATTGCTTTTATAATTTTATACAACATGCATTTTAGCAAATGCTAAAATCTGAAAGAGGCAATCAATCCCATTGGAATGTATTATTTTGAGTAGGGATTTGTGAAGATGATTTTAAATTAGTCATGTTGACTGATTTTAAATCAGTCGTACCCACATATTTTCGTTTTGGGTATTGCTATATTTTACTACTATAACACATCATTTGACATATGCATTGGTGATACTCTGATCTAGGGTTGGTTGACATTTTTCTATTTCCGCTATATGTTTGATGATTAGTTACTAGTATAGTGTCATTCGTTCTGTGCAGATATTTTTTATTTTTTTTATTGTTATGTGTAAAATCATCATTGTAAGTATCTAGTTATTAATCTCAATATATTTGTTTTATTTATCAATTTCTTTTAGAAAATCAAAAGAGATCAAATAGATAGTAGAATAATATTAACAGGCTAGTTTACTAAGGAGAAATCCAAGACCAATTTCTATCGGAACCTTCCTCTTCTTCGCGAGCTATTTTCAATTCCGAACTTCATACATAAAATGACAGCGTGCTATAATTAATTATTGTAGGAGGTAAATAACATAATCCAATGAATATATAAATATTTGTCTATTTTCCCACCTTAAAATAACATTACTATCATTCGCTCTGCGCGGGTACATTGTTATGTTTTTTAATTATTATGTGTAAAATTACGCATTGTAAGTATCGAGTTATTCATCTCAATACATCTACTATATACTAATTGAAAGTGATTGAGGTTGTAACTTGAACGGATATATATAGATTTAGTCTTTTTTTTATTAAAGTGAATAAGTTATCTAAATAATTTTTTAAGGTCAGATATTTTCAGATTTAGTCATTGTTTTTACGAAGTGAATTTATACTTACTTATATAATAAGTGAAAGTATTTGAGATTGTATCTTTGTTCGATATTTTTGAGGGGTTGTAACTTTGTTAGATATTTTAGATTTCATATTTATTTTTACATAGTGAATCAACTGTTAGATTTATTTTTAATTGAATCAAACAGTAATACTTCTTTTGGAATAAAATAAACATCATATAAAGTTCAAAAAACTTAATATCTTATAAAATACATATCTTAAAAATAAAAGTTTTTTTATTCCATTAAAATCTAAGTTAACTCTAAGTTTCTGAATATATAGTGGTCAAATCCATTTATTTTTGTCCTATGCATAATGGCAGAAAAACCAAACGGTCGTAAACTGTAAGATAACCCCGACAGCTTATTTTTCCCAAATTCATTCGACCCCTCTTGTCACAAAATTTTCAGAAATTCCCCCACCTCCCAACCTCTGTTGTCGTCGACCACCACTATCCCGTCGCCCTCACCATCCGCAACCTCCACCATCCCGTCGCCCCCACCACAGCCGCCTCTAATTGCCCCAAACTGCCTCCCTCCCACCGCACCACTTCCCCATAGCCTCCCCTAACACCGGAGCCACCTGCGCCACTGCCATCATCCACCGAAGCTCTTCTCTCGTCAGCAGTTCCTCCAACCATCACTTGTTCATGCATCTTAAGAGTAATCTCTAACCCAATTTTTTTTTTTTTTTTTTGAGTTAGATTCGAATAATTGAAATTGCTTGGATTAATTGTTTGCTTTATTTATCACACGAGGTTGGCTGGTTTATTTATATTACGAGGTTGGTTGGCTTAATATGTCGTTGATAATGGTGCGGATTTGAAGGGATTAAGAGTATGTCTTGATACGGAATTGTTAAAGCGTATATGTGTGTGAAATGGAATGGTATATATGTTTGGATTTTTGATGTGTTAGAAATATATTTATAGTGATTTTTGATTATGACATATACATACATATATATATTTCATATAGTGATATATAACTAAGGCTTGTCGAATATAAATTTAATCTTTCTAGTGCATGTAAATGATTTAATTTTGAAGAAACAAAATGAATGATATAACTAAATTGAGCTTTTGATGGTTGTTTAGATGGTTGGGTTGTTTGCGACGGGTTATCGGGGGTTGTTTTGATGATCGTGTTGTTTGGATGCATTGTCGGATTAGCAAGTATAGCTTTTTAGGGTTGTCTTTTTATTGTTTCGATTTTTTATGTTATTATACTATGTATGATTTTTGTGTGCACAAGGCTAGTTTAACCTTATTGAAGATTGTTTAGGTAGTTTGTGTTCTTGATTGAAATTTAGACAAAATAAAATTTTATCTTTTAGTTTATTTAACCATAAAAACAATAAACGTTATTTAGGAGAATTTTTCAAATGTCCTAAATTGTTTTTGTTTGACATAAATTTGGTAATGAGGGTAATTTTTAAATATTTGAAGATGGATTTATGATTAATATACTTGACATGAATTATAATGTTTTACTGGACAGAAAAAAATGAAATCAGATGTGTCGTAATATTTTGATAGATCTTGCATGTATGAATGACTTACTGAAGGATATTTGAGCGAAGTGCTTGATACAAACGTCACGAATTTTGTGAACTTTGCCCTTAAAAAATAGATTTTCATTAGGTGTCTTTGTGTCAAGTGTCACAATGTGTACTATCAAACGGCAGATGAGGTGACCGTGCACTTGTATCAACGTGGCTTTGTGTCCAACTATTGGATATGAATGCAAAATGGTGAGGTTGAGCAAGGGGAAACCTCAATGCAAACAAATCCTTATGAGGATATAGTCATGGATGGATTGGGGCTGGATATTCAGGCGGTGTCGATCATGAGACAATAAATGCTTGTGATGACAATCCGCGCCTGCTTCTGCAGCTTTTTTAAATATGCTAAATCCTGCTAGGAAACCATTGTATCCTGGTTGCAAGGTGTTTCCTTTGGAGGCAACTTCAAGGTTGTTGAACATCAAGTGTGAGTACAACATATCTCATAGGGGACGGATGCCATTGCAACATTGTTGAAAGACATATGTCAAGAAGATAATGTGGTGACGGACACGTTGTATGAATTATAATGTGTTGATCTATCCTTAATTACAGATTCTATGTAGTATGATTGATCATCTTATTACATGAAAGATGTATGTACGCAATTAATCATTCTCATTTGATTAATGATAGTAGCAAATTCATAGGTTAATGTCATTCTTGTTTGGTTAATCTATAAACATTTGAATATAGACATGATATAACGCTAATTTGTGTTAGGTTAATGTCATGAGATCTTAACAACTAGTTGTAATACGACATATTTAGTCTATGTTATATTCTTGTTTTGACATAGAGTATTTATGTTAGTTTGATTATGACAGGTTTTTATGGTAATCAATAATTAAAGATCAATAACTCTTATTTTGTCGTAATTATTTACAACACCTATCATAAATGTACATGAAATAAAAATGTTAGTCTATGATTAGAATCCATGATGAGTGAGAATCACGAATGCCATATACATTATCAACCTTGATAAAACTCTTTAAATTGAAATTAAAACCCAAAACTCTTTAGTTAATTTCACCTTTATATTTTTATTCTTCTCAAGTACAACACCCTAATTTTATAGAAAACTAGTAGATCCTTAATTTAATTCAGAAAATCTAAAAAAACAATTCTCTGTGGGATCGACTCGTACTCATCATTGCTATATCATTATTGAAATTTTATTGAGTGAAGTACTGCGATTTGTTTCAATTTGTAGCACCTTGCGACGGGTTCTATCAGCCATTGAAGCATATTTCCCCACTGCAAATCATATGTCTGTATTTGGTACATAATCAATGTGTGATGAAGAATGCAGTGCTATTCTTCGTATACAATAGGAAGACTTTTTAGCGTCATGACACTCCCTTATAAATTAATTGACAC
This sequence comes from Drosera spatulata, assembly GCA_035668315.1. Classification (NCBI taxonomy): domain Eukaryota; kingdom Viridiplantae; phylum Streptophyta; class Magnoliopsida; order Caryophyllales; family Droseraceae; genus Drosera; species Drosera spatulata. Next base: position 18,377 of record JAOVYX010016362.1, on the reverse strand, counting down.
CATCACCTTATCAAAGAAAATGGCATACCTTATGTGAAGAATTCAAAAAATATCAACGAGTCATTGTCTATTTTTGGGGGACATGACTATCAGCATATAAAGAACGTTTTGTTACGACATGGAGAAATCAGTACATACACTAGGGTAGCAATTCAAATCTGAGATATGAGTATAATCTTTAATTATAATTTTATTTATTTCTAATTTGTTATTTTTTTTTATATCTTTTTTCTTTTTAAAGAGCAGAATCTTCACATTCAGACCTGAAGCTTTATTTAGGGGATACAATGTCATCACTGCAAACATCGTTTATAAAAATTGATAAGATATTAAGGATCCAATTTGAAAATAGGTCAATTAACATTCCAAGACATAAACAAATACGCTACTAAATTTACAATCGGGTACGATGTTTTTTTTCCTTACAAACGTTAGAGAAAATGCATCATCAATTATCTTTATCTTGAAAAGCTTTTCCTAACTTGTCGATTTGTGTCACTACTTTATGATCAGGTACGTTGTCGTGTTTCCTTAGCAGCGTTGGAGAAAATACATCATTATCTTGCGAAGCTTTCCCTGAACTTGTCGATTTGCATCAATGTTTTTTCAAGACTATATATAGATTGCCATGTATGGACGATCTTGCACGATATCGGAACAAGTCTATCCTGATTTCGTTATCTAGTATTTATCCTCATTGGTAAAAACTATCTGTGCACCAAATCATTTCTAGCAATGATGGAACACCGTAAATAGAATAGCTCAGCTGATTGAGTTATTCCAAGGCTTGGTATTACATATGCGAGAACAATATTATCGAAATGACGAATCCTACTCAAAGCACAGTTCGAGTCGCCTCATACAGCACAGAACACAAAGGTTGACCAGCAGGTAAAGCGGAGCGCAGTTCACAATGTATTCCTTCATTCTTGAAAGTATCTTCTAAGGGATCTGCTACATCATAAGGAAAAGGAAAAGGCGAAAGGGGATCATCTATTCCCCATACTCCACCAATCATCACTCAACCTAACCTTGGTCCTTACACTGACCAACTACCATAGGCTTTTCTTAGCTATATTTTCCGCATCATTGATGTTCGAGATGATGGTCATTGTGTATTTAGAGCGGTAGTAGCACAACTCAGTAATTATGAAAACGAATGGGTTTGAGTATGAATAGATTTGATGGAAGAGATAATCTTAAACAAAGCTCATTATGATATAATATTTTGAGAACTATGTGCTACAGATAGGCTACTGTACTCACTATATTGCTTTGACTCTATTGCAGGTATGAAGCACTTGTAGACTATATGCCTTTGGCGATAGTCATTTCTTCAATGTACAATGTTGTATTGCATACATTCGATGCAAAAGTTTCAACTCCCTGTATTCATTTGCCGTTAAGGTCCCCTCTCGTTCCAGTCCCACGGCATCGTGAACTTACTTTGGGCCTTGGTCCAAACTTACTTTGCCTGAAATCACTTCTAAAATAATAGGTTGGTTAGTCGGGCCCAAGGAGATTCCTTCATAGATCGGCTCCGATACTTATGTCAGTAGGGTTCTCAAATGCCCAATAAAAAACTACAGAGTAGGGTCCAGAGAAATCACCTTTGAGGATAGTCATTGTTTCAAGGTACAATATTGTATTGCATACATTCGATGCAAATGTTTCAGCTCTCTGTATTCATTTGCCATTAAGGTCCCCTCTCGTTCCAGTCTGACAGCATCGTGAACTTACTTTGGGCCTTAGACTGAACTTACTTTACCTGCAATAACTTCTAAACAATAGGCTAGTTCGTCTGGCCCAAGGAGATTTCCTCATAGATCGGCTCCGATGGTTATGTCAGTAGGGTTCTCAAATACCCAATAAAAGACTGCAGCGTAGGGTCCAGAGAAATCACCTTTGGGGATAGTCATTGCTTCAAGGTACAATGTTGTATTGCATACATTCGATGCAAATGTTTAGCTCCCTGTATTCATTTGCCATTAAAGTCTCCTCCGTTTAAGTCCCACAGCTTCATGAACTTACTTTAGGCCTTGGTCCGAACTTACTTTGCCTGGATAGGCTGGTTAGTCGGGCCCAAGGAGATTTCCTCATAGATCGGCTCCGATGCTTATGTCAGTAGGGTTCTGAAATGCCCAATAAAAAAAAACTGCAGAGTAGGGTCCAGAAAAATCACCTTTGGGGATAGTCATTGCTTCAAGGTACAATGTTGTATTGCATACATTCGATGCAAATGTTTCAACTCCCTGTATTCATTTACCATTAAGGTCCCCTCCCATTCCAGTCCCACAGCGTCATGAACTTACTTTGGGCCTTGGTCAGAACTTACTTTGCCTGCAATCACTTCAAAAACAATAGGCTAGTTAGTCGGGCCCAAGGAGATTTTCTTGTAGATCGGCTCCAATGCTTATATCAGTAGGGTTCTCAAATGCCCAATAAAAGACTGCAGAGTGGGGTCTAGAGAAATCGCCTTCTTTGGAAAGTAAATAAGACTATTGATAGTATCCTATTCAACATTTGCATGATTCCTTAGAAGGTAAATGACCTAGCTACTTAATGGAATACCCCATGACCTTTCCTTATAGGTCATAAAGTGTAAGAGACTTCCTGAACTGCTTTGCGCCATCAGGAAAAACTTGGCCAACATTCTGAATCAAATTTGACCAATGAGATGAACGTAAGGGTTGATTAAAATTGCTCGTCGAAGCAACATCCAACCGAAGCAACGACTCACGCACAAAATCATCATTTATCTCAGAATGATGATTATTACTGGAAATTTGAGTCCCAAAAATCCGTGAACCAGTAGAAAATCCCAGGCACACTAAATCATTATAAAGACGCACTGTTTGAGATTGTGACACAATGGCAGTACTCAGACGCACTATTTCTTCAAACTGGTGCACTGTTTCATTTTCAGGATCAGGACTCACACTCGAACCACGATAATCTAAACCCATTCCTCCACACACCATATTCACATCAATTGATGATAAACAATGACATCTCGAGAGCTCAAACAACATCAACAAATCCTGTTTATCATTCTACAAGCATCGTTCATGACCCGAAATCGAATAATACAAATTGAATTCATTCGATGAGGAGATTTTGTAACGACCTCATATCTTTTCTACAACATATTCAAAATCGACATCCGAATTGCATAAAAATGAATGAGATATAGAACCAAATCTACAAACAAATATGACCTTCTCATCCATTGAAACAGGAACGAAGATGATGATCACGATCACGATGATGATCTCGAACAAATTCTCCTGGCTTGTGCCTGAAGACTAAGTTCATGATATTCTCCATGATCATTCCTGGGCCTAAAAGTCGAAAAAAAAATCTAGATGTATACTTGCACCCTTTGATTGATGAGTTGATACATTGGTGGAGCTTTGAGGAGGAGACATATGGTATTCATCGGGAACAGACATTTTAGATGAGGGTTGTGCTGTTGTGGACCGTTAGTGACTTCCCAGCTTATGCAATGTTATTTGGATGGAGCACAGCTGGAAGATTCGCATGTCTTTATTGTACGGAGCATACCAAGGCCTTCGCTTTGAAGCATGGGAAGAAGCAGTCATGGTTTGACTGTCATCATAGGTTTTTACCTTATAATCATCCTTTTCGGATTAACAGGAGTGGCTTTTCAAAAAATATAATCGAGTATGATGATCCAATCCCCATTTATGATAGGGATGAGATACGTGATCGTGTATTTTCGGCAGACCCCGAGACTTTCCACGAGTCTCACAATTGAAGCAAACAGAGTATTTTTTGGAACCTTCCGTATTGGAGCGAATTGCTAATCAGACGTAATCTTGTTGTCATGCATGATGAGAAAAACGTGTTTGGTAATGTGTTCAATACTGTTATGGATGTGAAGGGTAAGACGAAAGACACAATTACAGCAAGGAAAGACATCAAACTGTATTGTAACCGTCCAATGTCGTATTTGAAGACTATGAGGAATAGGAGAGGCCTAAAACAAACGGGCATGCATAAGGCTCCTTATGTTTTGAAAAAGGAGACAAGAAAGGTGTTGTGTGAATGGTTCAAGAAGCTGAGGTTTGCAGATGGATATGCATCCAATCTGATATGCTATGCTCGTGAGAATGAATGGTGTCTGAAGGGACTAAAGAGCCATGATTGTCATGTCATCATGCAGAGATTGCTTCCTGTTGCCTTCAAGGAGCTGTTTCAATCCAATCATGTGTGGAGTGTCTTAACGAAACTCAGTTTTTTTCTCTCTCCAAAGATCTTTATTATAATACTGTTCGACATGAAGATATGGAGCGATTGAAGAGGCAGATTCTTGAGATTTTATGCAAGTTGGAAAGATTATTCCTCTATGGAGCACTTACCTTTATATCTTCTCCATGAGGCTAAACTTGTCGGACCAGTTCACTATAGATGGATGAATCCTTTTGAAATATATAATCCATAGCTTACACATTATTTTAACCTCAAAAAAATATATACACTTGCTATTAAAATTAAAATTTTTGTCCCTTCAGATTTTTGTTTCACTTGAATGAAAAGATTGACAACAAAGCACATATCGAGGGCTCTATTTATGAGGCGTTTCTTATGGAGGAGGAGAGTAACTTTTGAAAGAACTATTTTGGTCATGGGGTAGATACTAAATCTAGAGATCATCCTTACAATTGTGGAGAATGGGGCGATGTTGAAGATTCACATCTTTCATTTGTGTTCCAAAAGAATTGAGGATATTTTCTACGTGATAAAGGGCTACTTCAAATCACAAGGATTTTTTTCGCCGTCCATACTTATGTTTTACGGAATTCTGATTTGTTCTCCGAGTATGAGAGGTAAGAAGTAATTTCCAGAGTTATTTCAAAAAGTATTTCAACATTTTTTCAGTAACACAACGTTTATTTCAATATAATTTTAGGCTATTTGAGTAAGACATGATGAGAAAGGGGGGTTTCAAATCAAGTCAAGAGATATGGACCAGACATGGAGATTCATGGCCTATTTGGCTTCAGAATTATGTGAAAGTGAACTATTTCTATGTCCTGTGGTATTGATCGGAAGGATAGCTAGATTCACATCAAGCCTTATACATTTTTTTATGTTGAGTGTTGGTTTTACCACACGATTAATGATGTTGGGTTTGTTGTTGGGCCGTATCCCCTTGAGCATACGTAGTTTTGGTACCAACAATAGCTAGATTCACTCATCTCTTTCCAACATTCCGACTAACTATCTTCTCAATAATTTATCGGCTGAAGTATTTGTTTTGCATATGTATCTTTTTTTTTGTGTTCATGTTGTGACTCCACATCATTAAATTTCACCGTTTCTGATAGAAATAGTGTTTGACCATGAGCATGGATTTCACATAAATTGGACAAAGATGTAAACTTTTTTTTTAAAAGCAAAGTAGACTCTTACAAAGAAGAGACTTGTTAGTCTATTTGCCATATTTAACGTCTAGTACTTCACTCCTATTGCTTGATCCTCTATTTGCTAAAGACTACAATTTTTTTGTCTTTGACGTGGATTGCTTTGAAAAAAGTAATAGGTGCATAACTATGGTGTGGGCATGTGATATATCTTGAGGATCACTGTCACACCCCAATTCCAGGAGTGCATGACCTGCGTCAGCCTTCAAAACAAAACCTCGATATAAAAATCCATTCAATGAAAATTACGTTGTTTATATTCTTGTACTACATTATCCAAAGTAATCCATAACCCTATAACAAACATAAACATAAATAGTTAGTTAAAAAAAATGCATACCATGAAGGTCCTATGAGGTCCGCTATTAGAGCATCTACGAAGCCAAACCTGTTAACTTATTGAAAAATAGATTGATAAAAAAATGTTAGCTGCGAAGCGGATGAAAAGAATAAAAAATTAGGAGCGTACAAATCAAGGAAGGTTTGGGTTCAAAGTTAAAGAATAAAAAACTGCAAAATTGATTCCCATGAAAAGAAATCAAAACAATTGGGAGCATGAAAACAATCAAGCAGGTGATAGGTGCAGATTACCAAGCATACTCTCAAAACCGCAATAAAAAAAACAAAAAAAAAAAAAAAACAATACAATGTCCAATGAGTCACACACACAAAAATTATGTAAAATGTTGCTCCAAAACCCTATATTCAGTCGAACTGAATGAAAAAATAATATTTGATGGTCATTTAAAATAAATTAAATTGATATGGATATCCATGATCAAAATATACAGTTATACTCGACAATGGTTCCAATCTACATAATCTTGTAAGCTGATCCCACATTGCAAATACCATCAGTTGAGACATTGTAGGGTCAAACCCCAACGACTCTGTTCTCTAAAAGGGCAGAGTAACCTTTGGACTTAGAAAAAAAAAAAAAATACAACATTCAGAGCAGCTGTCGATCGAAATGCAACCCCAGACCATCACAGGTAAACAATGACGTGGGAAACAAAACACGTCTTATTGAAAAATACCATAAAATAGCATATACTATAAAAAAAAACATACAAATTATGAATCGTCAGAAAATAAGAAAATCACAAAGTAAACCACATGCTTTTGACTCAATCAAACAGATACGACTTATGCCTGTCGTATAGAAAGAAAGGTAATCAATAGGTTTTCAAAGAAGGGTCGGTATACTAAACTCTCACTTGTAACCTTGCAAAATCTTAGCAAAGTCTCACGACTAACGGATGTATGATCGCCCTGAATCAAGATTCAAGAAACAAAAATCACTAAAACAACTCTATAATAATAATAAAAAAAAAAAGTTGATACTTTCTATATGACACCACCATATCATTCTATACAAATATCAAAATTATCATATTTATAAATTTTCAAAAAATAGATTTGTAAAGGTGTCTGACAATGTATAATACGCATCATGAATCTTCTTGGTTTAATAGGATTTAATCGTCGAATTCACATCATCAATGTAAGTCACATAGTTTTACGTCTTACCCCTAATCAAGTCATAACTTTTAGTACAAAAATCCAAATTTGATTTTTTTAATTGTATAGTAAAGTAGACTCAAGTACCTTTCTAACCATATAACATCTTGGCATGCGATCGATCATTCACGAATAAGAGCAGTTCATTCGTGTTTACAAAGACGAAGATGCACATGGGACCTTTCGACGCTTCTTGACTCATAACTCAATGCACACACATCCAATCGATAAGCCGCAAATTTTCTATGAACCAAACATCTTAATCTTTGTCTAGCATGAATTTCGTAGTCTAACTACCGGGCAATATTTCTGATTAATTTTTGAAAATTTTTGTAAAATTTGATTTCATCAAGACTACATCAAACCATATCTTTTCCCCAATTCATAAAATATATCATCATCAATTATCACCAGCACCATCAATTTCGATCACAAACCAGAATTATCAGCTTCTCAAAAACTCTATTTATCACTTATAAGGATTAGAGAAGATGAATACACACCAATCATGAGAGATAAAAATGAGATCGCCCATACGGAAGAGGAGGAATTGATTGATGGATGATTAGCATAAGTTTGTCTTCTTCTTCTCTTTATCTTCTTTTGACGGCATGGGATAATGAGAGGAGAAACTCACGTAGTCAGTTGTGGATATGTAAGGGTTATAAGATCTTTGGTGTAGTTAAATAGGAAAGATTTAAAATCGTTATTGATAAATAAATTAGGTAAACTGAACTTTAGTTTTATAATTGGGTAAATTTTACTTAGCCCCACTAACCTTTTGTCAAAAGACACATAACCCCTCTATGTTTTAAAAGTGGATAAATGAGTGTATTAGAATTTCAAAACTTGACATGAAACACCCCTCCCATGACACATAATCCCCCTTAGTTTTAAAAATGGATAAATTAATGTACTCGATTTTCAATATTAGAAAAAGAACACCCCTTTATGACATAATTTTCCCTTAAAGTTTATTTGTTCTATTATATTATTGCCTAATAATATAATACGTAAAATTTTCATTTAATAAACCAAAACAAATTTTAGAAAAAAAAAATTAGAAGATAAATTTCATAAAAGTTTTTAAAATTTCAAGAAAAATATCAATAGATTGAATTTTCCAAAGTCTCATACTAAAAGATTTTTAAAGGATAAATTTTAAGAATAAAAAACCCTATTTTTATTTCTAAAACAATCAAAATGTTCGTCAATAAAATTTATGAAAATCAATAAATAAGCGAGTTCTTGATAATAATTTATATAATGCCTATATCAACTTTTAGTATCGATTTTAAAAAATGGCCTAAAACAATAGGATCATTAAATTTAGAGAGAATTATATATAGTACTCATCAAAACTTATGATAGTTACCAATTGATCATATCTCATTATCTTATTTATCAGTTATTCATCTACAAATAATAAAAGATTTTAATTTAATAAGAAAAGACAACAAATCATTCATAACGTCGAACCAAATAAGACCAAATGATACTTAATAAGTTAAAGATGATTTCTTGGTCAATAAATTTAAAAAATAAGAGATATTGGTAGTTTAGACATAAATCTAAGAGGGACATATTAATAGTAATTTTAAATTTCTTTGAAAAAATATTTCTAAAATGATTTTTATTATATTACTGAGAAATAAACGTTGGAAAATCCTAAATTTTTTCATAATTATATGAGAAAATATTGGCCTATTGTGTTATTGAGTAATTTTATATATATTAAATTAATATTAAGGGGAATATATGTCATAGAGGGGTGTTTTTGGTCTAATTTTGAAAACCAAGTACATTAATTTATGGGAGAATTCTCGAAAAGTACCATTCCCAAGATTTTATTCCAAGGAATATCACCAAAGATTTTTAATTCCGATAAGATCCCAATTATCCAAAATGCCTATATCATCCTCCACACTCACCCACCATCATATCCAAATCCAAACACATATATCTCGCCACTCCACCCTTTTCTTCTTCCTCCTCCTCTCCCCTTCCTTTTCCCTTTACTCTCTCTCTCATCCTCGTCACCATCCGTCATCATCGTCGGTATTTATGCCAGACTTCTCGTCGTCGGACCAATCGATTAGGGTTAGAATTTGGGTTTATGAGTTGTGCGATGAACCAATTGATTTTTTTTTTTTTTTTTTGGTTTGATTGTGGTTGTGGCTATTTTAGGGTGAGGGTTTCTTCGAATCGATCGATTCGAAAAAAAAAAAGTAGTACGCTAAATTAAAAAACTTATATGCCTAAATAAAAAGTAATACATCTATGCAAATTAAAAAAACTAGTACGCCAAAACAAAATGTGAATGTCTAATATGTCTTCAAAAATCTAATATGTCTAAAAAAAAAAGTAGTACGGGTATGCAAATTCTAATTGTGATACGCGTATGCAAAATATAGGAAGACGTACTACTTCAGGCTAAAGGATAATCGGTTTGTCGGCTAAAGGATAATCAATCATTGATAACGGTAATCTAGGAAGACGTACTACTTCAGGCTACTAAGGCCCGTTTGAGCGGGCTGATAGAAAACGCTTATAAGTTCTTATGGCTGATAGTGATAAATTATAGTTGATTGTAGTTTTATACTCCCTCCGTTTTATAATATAAGCAACACTTGTCTATTTGGATCGTCCCAAAATATATGCAACGTACCATCTTTAGTAACCTTTTTCATATAAAAAATACCAAAACAATCATTATCTAATGCAATACACCCATTATCTTCTCTCACAACTGCAGTAAATCCCATTATCATCAAAAAAATATTTGTTTTTCATCACAATCCATATAAATTTAACGCACACATAAATTCGTGTATCGAGTCAAATCGTTATCTATATTATGAAAAAAAAAACGAGTAATAAGTAGTTTGAAATTTGATAAAAGAAAAGTTTAAAGTTATTTTGTTTCGTCTAAGAAAGTTTTGATTTCTCCGTTAAAAGTTTCAAATGACTTATAACTTTATGTAGAAAAACTTCTTAAAGTTATGGTTAAAAAGAATGGCAAACACCCTCTCTAATATTTTGAAATGACTTAAAGTTGTTTTGTTTTGTTTTTTTTTTTTTACCAACTTTAAGCCTAGCTAAACAGGCCTAGTACATCTGTGTAAACACTATAAAATAAGCAGGTATTTGCGGCCGAATTTTTCGATCGCTAAACAATTATTTCGGTCGCTAAATGTTGTTTGTGATCGATAATCGGCATTAAAAACGATCATTAAAATGCTGGTCGCTAAATAAATTAGCAACCGTTTCAATTTCGGCCGCAAATTGTCTGACCGAAAAAGAAAACGGTCACAAAAAGATTTTGCGACCGAATCGGTCTCAAAGTTAACGACCGAACAGTCACTAAACCTTATTCCTGGAATGAATTTTCCTGTGAACTTAGCGATCGACTGGGTCGCAAAATATCTTATTCCAAGTACCTAAAATCTGGTTTGCTGCATTTCCCCACACGATACAAAATTTCACCCAAATTACGTCCAAACCACTCCAAGCTCATCCTTCCAACCTCCCATAGTCACAATCCAACACTGACACATCAAAGTACACAAAACCAACATTTGAAAACAAAAAATGATATCAATTACTCGTTATAATATAAAATTCGTGTATGAAACAAAAAACGGTCAGAAAACTAGATAAAACTACAGAAATCATACACATCTACATACGCATAAAAACCATGGATCTGCTCTGGAGAACATGATGGTGGCGATGGCGGTGGATCCTGAGAATCGTCCGGACGACGATCAAAAGCTCCTTTCCCACACTAGGACATCATCTGGGCCATCCTCTCCATCCCGATCTTTAGAGCTGCCACCTGCTCCTTTAGCAAAAGCATCTTGGAGCGGTCCACGGATGCTTGTACTCTACTGGTTGAGGATCCCACCTCTTTGGGATAATACACCGTGGAGGCCGATCCGAAACTATAGACGTATCCCTTCTTACATCCGATTGCGTTGAGGTACGCCTGGCTGGTGAAGGTGCGCTCCTACTCTGGCATGAGCTGAGTCCACGACTTCCGTGTCGTCAAAAACTCATCCACCACCACAGCACGACGAGCTCTATACTTCGCTTATAAATGAAAAAAAAAAAAGATTCACTTACCGCGACTCCCTTAACCCAGTCATCATCGAGCTCCATCTTCTCACCCGATGTCGGCACAACGTCTTTCTTCTTGTGCGTATGCTCGAACACCTCTGCCTCATGAGGCATCCTCTTCAGCGTCTCAACTTAGGTTAGGGATTATATTTTTATCAAAAAAAATATTAGAAAATAAAAAATATACAAAACTTACAAAAACACATGGTTTTTCACGAAAAAAAAAACAACGTACCAGCTTCTTGGTCACATGGACTGTAGACACACTTTCTTGTGTGTGTTTTGCCTTCCCTTTTCTCCTGTTTTCCTTCGCTTGCTTCGATCGATCCTTGAACGTCTTTGAGTTCCACTTGATGTTCAACGCACCAAGCGAAGTCTCGTCAACCCAAGGAAAGATGCCCCCTTTCTGAACGGTCTGACAGGCCTTGTACAGGATATCCTTCGTCCTTTTCTTCATCGTCGCCTTCTACTCTTTCCTGACACGCTCCATCAGCTCGAGCCTCCACCAATAAAGCTCCTAAACACAAATTTTTTTTAAAAAAATAGATATTTATTCAATAAAAAATAAACAAAAAATGAAAATCAATTTTTTAAAAAATTGACTGAGATGATATACTTATTCTAAAACCCCCCCACATTCAGTCCCTCATCCACAACAGTACCTCCCTCCAACATGTCCAATCCCATTGAAAACAACTCTCAGAAAACGGAGCAGTTAGACACAATAATATAATGATCAAACCTGAAACATATAAAAATACAAAATTGGGAACAAATAAATGTCTAAAATAATATATATAGAAGGACAATATAAAAAAATTGAACTAAAATTTAGCTGACTTTTAAAATTTTTAAAAAATAACACTAAACATACCATAGGCCATCAGGATCTAATACCTGTCGTAACCTTCCATCCCCAGCATACTAAATCTCCTTATCTCCCAGAGCAGATGAGTGTGATGATGAAAGATTAGGAGAGCCAGATGGCTCAGAAACTGGTGATCTGGAAGGTAGGGAAACTGGTGAGATAGAAGGGCGAGGAGCTAATGATATGAAAGGGCGAGGACAAGTGAAACTAACGAACGGAGAGCTGGGGAGATTGAGGGATAGAGAGAAGCAGATGTGAGATCAGGTATAGGATGCTCCTCCTCGAGGTAATCATCCTCATCACGCAACAAAGTCGTACCTATATCATGGAATCAAGATGGTGTTATACTACCTCTCCTACCTATATTTTTTTGTAGTGTATATATATTAATATATTATAAATTAATTATTTTAAATACCTAAAGAAAAAGGCTTATACTTGATATAAATAACATGGTAAGAACTTGCAAAATATAAATGCTAGAGTCACCTTGACCTCGGCCGTGACCTCTACCACGTCCACCACTTCTGTCAGCACTAGTTAAACTCGATTCCATAAGCAACTTTCTTGCAGACATCTACAAGAAAGGAATAACATATATATATATAATAATTATTTAAAAAAAAAACAAGTATAACAGCTCGCTCAAGAAGTAGTATAAAATTACAAAAAAAAAAAAAAAAAAAAAACAAAAACTAATGACTTAAGCATTAATTGTCTAAGGCATATTTTGGCTAACAAAAGCTTACAAATGCAGGAGTTCTAATCATCGTCCTCATCTTCTTCTAATTTAGATGATTTATCAGAGTCATCATCATAATCTCCCTTCTCCTCCATCTCTTCCCCTTCAGAAATAAGATCGTTATCTTCATTCTCTTCAACTTCCTCCTCATCATCTCCCACTTGTTCTTCCATCCCAGCTTTTTTATCATCGTCAAACTCAGGAGACATTGGTGAGACTGGTGTACCATTTGCATCTTCTTGAAAAGGTACATTTTCGTGTTGAGCATCTATTATCCCTCGGGCTTTCATTAGAAACACAGCTCACCATTGATTTCTTGATGTGAGGCTTAGGTATGGAGCGTAACTCACTTGTAAAGCTTGATTTGCTAAGATGAATGGATCATATCCCCTTCGGTACCTCTTTATTTTATCAATCTCAATCAGTTGATATCTCTCATGCACATTCATTCCCCTATCAGAGTCCAACCAATCGCATTTGAAGAGCATCGTTCGATATGATCTGTCAGCCCCAAGATATTGCAACTCCACTATCTCCTGAAGGATGACTCATCATTTTCTTTACACACATACGCCATAATTCTGAGTGGCTTTAGTGGAGCCATGTTCGAAAGTGTCAAACAAATACCCATTGATGCAATACTGAGGATACTTATACACTTGCGTGGCTAATCGTGCACCAAGGATATGGATCATCTCATTCGGAATATCGTGTGATAAAACCTGCGCTCAACATAAAGGAATTGTATAAGACTTGAAGTGAATCCATCCAACAAGCACCTCTCAATGTCCCAAGGAGCAAAAATAGTTCACTCTCACATAACTCTGAAGCCAAATAGGCCATGAATCTCCATGTCTGGTCCATATCTCCTGACTTGATCTGAAACGCCGCTTTCTCATCATGCCTTACTCAAATAGCCTAAAGTCATATTGGAATAAACCTTGTGTTTTCAAAAACATGCTCAACTAATCTAAATCATGCTTAAAATGTGTTTTCAAATAACTCTTGAAAATTATTTTAGCTTTCATGTGCATTTTTAGCTACTTAGGCATTTTAGAAAAAAATATCAAATCTAATCAAACATCGTCCTAATCCAAACCAAATCAACCATCACCCAAAAGCATTTTAGATACTTGGGAATTTCATCTTTCATTATTATCATTTCAAAAAAAAAAGAAAAACTTCGACTTGACCTACACAGACTATTTTCAATATTCGATTTCATGTGTATTTTTAGATACTTAGGCATTTTAGGAAAAATAATCAAATCCAATCAAACATAGCCCTAAATCATCATCAACTCAACCATTGTCCAAAAGCCTCAACCCAACCAAGTTGCCCAAAACAACCATAAGCATCTTCCATAAATCGTCATCTAACTCCATCGTCCAAACCATCATCGAATAGTCACCAAAACATTTTAACAAAATCACAACCAATTCAACAAACCCAAAACCTAAAAACAACCATCACCCAATCCAATCCCAAATTAACAACTCATCCATCATATTCATCCAAAATAGACCATCGCCCAAATCAACCCATATATTCATCAATCAAACAAATCAACAAATCAAATTTAATATTAAAAAAATCAAACCAATTAAAGATTTAGGATTTAGGAAAATTATACAATTTAAGAGGGTGGCTCGTGACTCTAGAAGGAGGTGACGGTGGACGCCAGTGATGAGGTGAGGGGGACTCCGGTGGTGAAGAGGACTCGGGTGGCGGAGGGGACGCCGTTGGGGGCTGGCCGCCGTAGGGGGGAGGGGGGACACCTACTGCGGAGGAGATTGGTTAGGGGAGATGAGGCACTGTTGGTGGTTGTCGTGGTGGTGACGGTCGGGGTCGGAGGGTGGTGGGGAGGTCATGGTGGTGGTCGAAATCGGGGGAGCTTGGGGTCGTCAGAGGAGGAAAGGGACGGAGGAAATCGGGGAAACAAGAAGAAGAAAAGGAAACCAGATCTGGACATATCAAACAACTTAGCGACCGATTCGCTCTCTAAACTTAATTTGCGAACCAGTCGGCCGTTAACTTTGCGATTGTTTTTAAATTCGATTGCTAAAATATTTAGCGTTCATTACGGTAGTTAAATTTGCGACCGATATTTAAAAACGATCGCTAATTGCCTGTTTTTTTTAGTGAAAATATAGTACGTCATTACACAAAAATCAATGTGTTTAAAAAGTAGTAAGTTTGTGTAACAATGACGTATTACTTTATGATTTTGATCATACTTGTTCAGACAAGCATCTTCCACAATTTTTCTTTACCACATCTTTAATACAAAAAAGGACAATGAAATAATGGGTGAATGCAATGCAAATGATGATCGATGATCACCACGCGATAAAATCAAATCGATGATGATTATGATTGATGCATTTCGTCTAGCTATTGGCTAGTTTCAAAACCAAGGGTGTGATCAAATTCCATCCGGACAACATATATATTGCTGGGACAAGGCGGAGAACTCAAACTCTTCGAAGAACTTTACGATGGCGACATATATGCTGCCCTGGCAGCGACAACAATATCAAAATTTGCATCAGTTTATGCAAGGGGACATATATGTTGTCTTGGCAGCGAGAGTAATTCCAAACTTGCATCAGTTTATGCCCTGACGACATATATGTTGTAGGGACGCTCGAATTTCTGCATCACAATATCTTTATTTTTATTGTTTTATTTTATTCTCTTTTTATTGTTAAGTATAAATAGATTGTTAGGATTGAGATTAGATTTGATTTGATTATTTTTTCACTTTTCAGTTATTGAAAACCATTGACGGCCTTTTTGTCCCCTTTATCGATTGTTTCAATCAAACCCTTTGTTTTTTATTTCTTTCTGTCATTCGATTTGCATCAGTGATGACGACCAAGTTCTAGATTCTTGAATCCACACATTGGAGAACAATTCAATTCACAACATTTCAATTTTACGATAGATGACAGAGAAAAAAATGACGGTCATAGAAGCAGTAAATTAAATGAGTAAGCCTAGCTAAGAAAATTATGCAAACTTGAATCCACAACAAGAAAGTGATAGAATTAGGGATTGAAGCCAATATAATACAGCCAAATCACTGTATTTCAGAAGGAAATGTAGCACTAAACAACATTGTTTGCCTATCACCTGGAGGCGGCATGCCCATCTGCTGAACGATCGTTCTGATTTGCTGCTTGAAACCAACGTCCAACATTCTGTCAGCTTCATCCAACGCATAATGGTGGTGATGGTGGTGGTGATGTGTGTAGGGATGCCGAAGGAGAGTTCAATTGGAAAGTGCAATATTTTAAATTGGACCTGAATCATAGATTATGGAGTATTTCACATACTTAAACTATCTTTTTTTATATAAATGTTAATTTGGGTAATCAATTCTGCGTATTCTGGGTCTTGTCTGCTGTCTGGGCTCACTGTGCCCTGTCCAGCCCAACGAACTATGGGCTCTGATACTAATTGTAGGGATTCAGGGAGAGAACCCAAGAGGAAAGTCCCATCTTTTTAACGTAAAAGTCACGATTAGTAGGTTATGGATTTTTTCAGATATATAAACTGCTTTTTTTTTACACAAATATTAATGTGAGTAAGTAACTCAACACATAATCTCAACATAATGATGGTGATGGTGATGATCGTTGATAGAGATAATAAAGATGATGATGATCGATGGTGATGGCTTGTGATCAATGATGATGGTGAAGAAAAAAAAAGGGATGAAAAATAATGAAAAGGACGAAAAGTTTGTTTGTTTGTGTTTTTTTTTTCTTTTTTTTTTTTTAAAGTGATAAGTTTTCTTGATGTTAAGTCTCTAAATAGTACCTATGGAAATTTTGACTTAATTTATCCATTTTTAAAACTAAAGAGGATTATATGTTGAGTTTTGAAAACCTAGTACACTCATTTGTCTATTTTTAAAACATAAGGTGGGGTTATGTGTATTTTGACAAAAGTTTAGGGAGGTTATATGAAATTTATCCTTTATAATTTTCTCTCTTTATTATAAGATTAAAAATATCATAATTAAACTTTATTAAAAATATTTTGTTTGACTCAAAATCATAAATTTATTTATCCAAAATATAATCCCAATAATATAATTATAAAAACGACTATACTCATATTGACTGAAAGAAAAAGAATCCTAGAAAAAATATAATGTAAGATCGGAATATTACAATCAAACAATAATCTGTTGTTGATTGGGAATTAATTTTGTACAGTTTTTGTTTAGAGGAATAATAAATTCGTATCTATTTCATGGCGTTGATTAATGATTATTTCATGTTCTCTACTTCGCTCTATCATAATGATAATGGTAATCCTAAACAAGTTGTGAACATTATGCAGCTTAATGATGAATTGATCATACAATAATCATAAGTACTGGAGCACTAATTGAAAAAAAAAAAAAAAAGGTTAATCACCATCAATGGATCGGATGAACAACATGTACTTGCACATCAGAAACATTTGTTTCGAAAAAAAGAATATAGAGATATATGTTTATGTATCATTAATGCACAAGCCTTTCTTAAATTACAAATACAAAAATAAATGATTGATGGATACACAGACATTTATTAGCAAGTGAAGAAGAAAGAAGGAACAAGGCATGATCGCTGATCAACAAAGGAAGCAGTCACAGCACCGATTTGTTGCAATACTCAAATTACACTACAAAAATTCTTCGTTTTATCTACGGAATTTTTCCGTCGCTAAAACGAAAAAATCCGTCGTTAAAATACATTAGAGACAGATTAACGACGGAAACAGTCCGTCGCTAAAAACCTCGTCGCTAAAACATAATTTAGTGACGGATCCGTCGCTAAAATGAGAAAAATCAGCGACGAATTGACTTTTACGTCGTTAAAATTAAAATTTCGGAGTGCATAAAATTAGCAACGGATTCCGTCGCTGAAAGGATGTCAACCTTTCCCAGAATCTTTCCCAGAAGAATGTCATTTTAGCTACGGATTTCCGTAGCTAATTTTGATTTTGGATTAAAATAAATAAATTGAAATCAGAACAAAACCTGAATTAATACATATATCGTATATCAGACTCAAACATCTCATCAATAATTTACATAATCCTAAAAAATCGAAATACATCAATTGTTTGTATTTACAAAGCCATCAATGGCCAGCTAATCGGTAATCACGTTGCTCAGGAGCCCCGGAGTCATCGTCAGGAGGCGGTCTTGAAGGAAATGGTTGGCCGGTCTCAGTCTGACAGATGGACGGATCCCCGCCCAACCTCCTGAAAAGGAGGTCCAGTTGCTGGTCCATCCTCGTCTGACTCTGACGGAGTGTCTCGACTTCTTCCTTCAGCTGGAAGTAGTCCTCTGGAATCCCCGTGTTAGACGCAGAACGACCTCTAGAGGCAGCGCTGAGGGCGGACCGCGGATATATCTGGCTCGCAGCTGAGCCGATGCCGTTGACCCTCCCCTTGTCGATGCGGGACACCTCCAAGAATGCCTGATCAGCCACGGCCTGAGACTGTGTATGCGCAGCCTCGGGATCTACCGACTCATCCATCTGCGACTTAGGCATCTGACTGAGTCGCTCAAAGTATGAATCTTGTAAACAATACATCGTTGTTAGTATTTTATCGAACGAATAAGATCAGAATTAATAATTTTAAACAAAGGCCATATATTTGACTTACCCGAAGC
>JAOVYX010016361.1:0-24916 GCA_035668315.1 Drosera spatulata | reverse complement strand
CACCACCACCACCACCACCACCGCCACCAATGCCTCCTCCACCATCACCACCGTGACAAGTCCCACCACGACCGTGACAATGGCGCCGGTGACCACTAAGGCAGCCTCCTCCCATGCCCTCCGCCACCGGATCCTGACCTCGCTCACCCGCCTCTCCGACCGCGACACCCACGCCATCGCCGCCGCGGACCTCGAATCCATCATCCCGACCCTTACAACCACCACTCTCCCTCTCTTCATCTCCTCCCTCTCCTCCTCCACCTCCGTTTCCGACAAGTCCTCCGTCCGCTCCACCTCTCTCCGCCTCCTCTCCCGCCTCGCCGCCTCCACTCACCTCAATCTCTCGCCTCACCTCCCCAAACTCGTCTCCGCCGTTGTACGCCGCCTCAGGGACTCCGATTCCGCTGTCAGAGCTGCCTGTGTTGATGCGGTGGCGTCGTTCGCGGGCAATGTACCTGGATCTTTTACAGTAATACTGAGGACGCTAGGGGGGGCGTTGGTGACGGAGCAGGATGCCGCGGCGCAGGGGAGTGCGGCGATGTGTGTGGCGGCGACGATCGAGGCGGCGGATGAGCAGGAGGTGGATCTGGCGATGGTGAGGAGGATGATGACGGGGAAATGGATGAAGTTGTTGAAGTGCGAGTGGTTTAGGGCAAAATCGGCGGTGGTTGGGCTGATTGGGAGTGCGGTTAGGGTTTTTGGTGTTTGGGATGCGGCGATGGTGGATGTGTTGATGGAGTTTCTGAGGAGTGAGGATTGGATGGCGAGGAAAGCGGCCGCTGAGGCGTTGACGGAGGTGGCGAGGGTTGGGGAGGTGGAGATGTTGGTGGAGCTGAAGGGGAAGTGTTTGAAGGTGTTTGAGGCGAGGAGGTTTGATAAGGTGAAGATTATGAGGATTATGAAATTTTGTTTGTTTGTTTGCTTGCTTGTTTAGGGTTTGATTCATTGTTTTGATGATGCAGGTGAAGGCGGCTCGAGAGTCGATGAATCGGATGATGGAGGCGTGGAAAATGATTCCTGATGCGACTGATGGTGAATCTCCGGTTGCTCAATCGAAAACTTCGTTTACAGGTGAATGAGATCTGTTCTGATACTGTTTGTATCATCGAACTCTTGTTGTGTGTTTAGATCTGAATTTGGATTATGAGTTCTCAGTTTGGTGTTATATGTTGTTTTTACATCAGCTGCTTCAAATGTATGTGGATCTAGTTTCATGTTAGTGGAGAATTGAATTGTGAGATGCAAAATAATATGCACTCGAGCATTAGGTGGATTGCGTTCGTTGATATGGTTGTGTGAGATTTGAGATGGTAAGTTTACGTCTAGCAACACTTATGTCATGTACTTCGCTCTTGTTATGAGACGAGTGAAAACATTACTCACCCCTTGAACTCAGAAGGACAATCGTGTTGGGGGCGTAAGAATGTTTTCTTCGGGTTTGATAATTGGGTCTAACATTATAAAATTTGCATGTTTTTCTGCGTTTTGTTGCTCCTTTTCGCTATTGCTGAAGGCGAAATAGCAGTAGTTTCATGGTGTTTAGGTTCAGAAACTGCTTTATGTCTGAACTTCCTTGACTCTGTCTTGATATTGCCAGATAATGGTTTGGTGAACCTTTTTGTTGAAATCGCTGTAGATTGTTGGTCTCTCATCTGCTCTGGTTGCTCCATATCGTACGAGTTCCTATTTTCACAATGTCACTTTCATTTTCAACTACAATTTGGCTCAACTACTCCAAGTTAAGAAACACAGGTTTTGCTGGTAAGCTGGAAACAAAAGTTGGTAGCTGATCTGATTTCGCGCGTGAGTTTGTCACACCTTTTTGGAGATGAAAGGGACACTGGTCCAATCTTTCTTCATTTGTTGCAATTTGGACAAATGCGACTCTTTGAGTTCATACCAAGTGTCGCGTCATACTCCTGAGTTTGCTCTGCCTTCAGAAATTCATGTTTATTTTTTGTTTTTTTCCTTTTTAATTTGTCTTTTGATGTTTCTGACTACAGATAATGCAAGCGATGGTCGCTACCCACCCGGGTCTAGAATCTCATCTACTGTTGATTCTGATACCCCGCTGCTGCGGAAGAAGCCACTTCCAGTTAGGAGGCCATCTCCCTCTGACAGTGCACTGAAATCCACTGCCAGGAATAGGGTTGCCCCAGAGATAAGGAAATCAAGTCCTCAAATCTTCAGGAAGCTGGACCGTCGGAAGCCCTCTCTTCGCAAGTTTGAGGCAGGTGCTCAGCAAGCTTCCGCTGTGGCCATTGCTCGTGGAGATAAGCAATCAAGGGACAAGGACGAAGTTTCAGATAATCTGGATAAAGAAAATGAACAATGGAATTGGGGAGCACCAAAACGGGGACTCTTTTCCCGTAATACCGAAATAGTTGGAGCAACATGCGCAGAACATGGCCATGAATCTACTGTGGTTCCCAGAAATGACAATGAGGAAGTATGTTGTAGAAATCATAAAGAGTGTGAAGGTCTTTCTTTGATACGGAAGCAGCTTGTTCAGATTGAAAATCAGCAGGCTAGCTTGGTGGATCTACTTCAGGTATCTTCTGAGAACCACACGTTTGTTATTAAAGTTGATCTCGTTTTCATACTGCTGCTTATCGTAGGAGCTGGAGTTTCGCTGTTATTTTTATGAAAAATTGCCAAGTCTACTGTGTTTTGCATCTATGTCTAGGTCTTCAATTTTGTTCTTGATTTCTCATGCTACACTTATGATTCTTTTTGAGCAGAAGTTCATGGCAAGCTCACAGGATGGCATGCGTGCACTCGAGACCCGCGTACATGGTCTGGAACAGGCACTCGATGATATATCTTATGACTTGGCTATATCTAATGCAAGGATGCCAAGGGCTGAGCCAGCACGATCATCGTGTTGTTTGCTTCCAAGTCCCGAGTTCTTGAGGTCGAAGCTTTTGAAAAGACCAGATGACCGTTGCTCTACCACAATGCTCTCTTTTCCTAGTACCAGTCCTCCAGGTAGTGCCAGGGGCAGCATAGTGGCTGGAACTGTCACGCCTAGGCTGGAGAACAAGCGTTTTCAACTTCGTCGTGCTGGCGAGTTTATTGTGAACCCATTGGCTGGTACTGGTGCTGACAGGCTTCGCCTGATAGGGTGTTGAGGAGATCACAATATACTGTGTGAAGTAGTGGTTCTTTGATTGCGGGCTACCAAAGTCATTAGGTGATATGCGTTCGAATAATCTCAGCTTTCCTTGTAGCGGGGTTCTCTGGGATCAATGTTCTTGGATTGTAGCCGAATAGAGCACCTGTTGGCAACTGCGAGTAGATGGGAAGGAACTAAACAAGCGCACCTCGAGTTAAGTGGCGGAAGACAAATTTATGGTTGTTTCATGGCTCGAGTACATCACCGAGACTTGGTCTAACCTATGATATTTCGCAAGCTAATGATTAATCGTTGTTTTATCCATGTGATGAGAGTAACCTAATTCTTGTTGTCATTCGAGTTATCCACTAATGCACAAACTTGTTCTGTTTTTCGCGCATATTTTGTAGTATGCTCTGACGCTGCAATTAGGAATGGGATATTGATGTCAGATTATTTTTACGAGCCATGTTTCATCCTGCATTTCATCCTACATTGATGCGACTACCTCAGCATCGTTTACATTCGGACAACTTTTGCAACCACAACCTATTGAATGCAGAATGATAATCGATAGACTTGCGATGACCATAAACGTATTAGGATCCCAATCAGAACAAAATATTGATCTGGATCAACAGATCCTGTGTTCTGGAATGGTTTTTGAAGCATAAACCTGGACTGTGAGTCTGTGACACAAGTTCTGCACAACGAAGCATAGTCCTTGAATTTGGTACAGATCTATTAATTTGAACAGCAGTCGATCTGGATACATGAATCTCATGAAAATAATCAAGTTGCAATAATAAAATTGTATATAAACAGTGTCAAAAAGGCCTTCCATCGACAACAATCTCCATGGATCCCATCCAAATGAACGTTATATGGCAGCTTCATGGCATCCGAACCAAATCGCATAATTAGAGCAGAATTCAACACTCTGATAGTTCTGCATCAAGTAACCACAATTTGTTGCACGCGCACGCCCTTGTGATCAAAGTATCTTCAGGCAGCCTCAGCAGGAAGATAAGCGGGCAAGCATGATCTAACGCCTTGATTTCTTCTCCGACAAAGAAATAAGCTGCAACAAAGAGAAGACATGACAAATCAGAACAATGGCGAGATCAGGCACAACGTGGTTAAAATATACTACAATACAACTATATGGCGTCACGAACGTTGGAAGAGTGACGAAGATGCAACAGGAGAAACTCACAACTTGTACTTAGTCCACTTCAGTTATTCTGAACGGGTAGGCAAGGAAACCTCCAATGCTTCAAAACTCAAAACTCCAACGAAAGAACCAAACGAGTGTCCATTCAAGCACTACGCCATCCTACATTTGTCCTCTTAGAAAAAGGCATCGTCATCACCATCATGATCATCTAAACCTTTTCCTACCATGTCGAATTAATCACATGTATTCCTTGTTTTCATATACTTTGATCTTCAGCATTCTATACTCTTTCCGGATCTTCTCTACTATTTCCTTCGAACCAAATCATTTCTCACATGTCCGCTCCTTACCAGTATGTAGGCGCATCTGGCCATTAACTTTTTTATGATGGTGCTAAACAGTAGCTTGCCTCAACATAATGGTTACACAAAATAACCAAAACCATAAGATTCATGAAAGAACATGTGCCTCAAAGTCATCTATATGCAGTGCCATCAGAACTCAATCCCATTAGTTATAGATGGACAACAGCTGCAAAAACATGTGACCACATGCAAGTAAATACTAACCTTTCGGGCCACCTGTGTCATCTGTCGACTGTCCCTTAGAGACCGGATGATCGAATTCGATTTTCCCTCTTCGCATGTGGCGATGCGTTTGATTCCTGCCCTTGTCTTCAATGTGCCATCTTCAGGTTCACCATTGTCATTATCAAGGATCACAGAGTCTTTCTTACGCTTCCTGTGGAATATATACTTCAGAGGAATGTCATCAGCTCCTTGGTCCGCAACACCATTACTTTCGGCAGATGCTTTACCATTTGAATCTTCTAATACCGCATTCTCGACAAGCTCTGGCTCACAACTCAATGTTTCTTTAGCAATTCCAGATACACTTTCTTGACTAAAGATCACGGAATTGTCGACCATTTCCTTATCTTCATCAACAACAACAGAGCCTTTATCAGCATCAGTGAGAGTGATGACCGTGCTTCTAGAAGCTTTAGATATCTCATCGCAATCAATTTCTGTTCTTATATCAGTATTAGACATAGGTTTCAAGCAGGTCTTCTTATCTTCTTCAGAAAGTTTTTCATTCTTCTCTTCAGATAGACCAAAGTGCTCACTAAGCAAGTTTCTCTCTGAAGCTCGAATCCTCTGAGTGCACCCATTTCTATACAGATCAGGCTCTTTATTCCTCACCATGATCGAGGCAAAATCAGGGTCACGGACATGACAATGGTCCCTTGAGTCCATATCTAAGTGATTGCTTTCATTAATGGATGTGTTCAACGTTGAAACATCAGTTTCAAGAGTTTCGACAATTTGAGGTTCTCCTACTTGAAAATGACATGTAGTGAATCCCGAATCATTGTGACCATTATCCTGCGGTTCCGCTTCTTGTGGACAGGAAGCTCCGTCATGGAGGTAAGGTTCTTCACCTATTGGTGCTTGCTGGTTCTTTACCATCCTCTCCAATTCATATTGTGTCTCACTCAAGTCTGCTCTTAGATTACCTACAATATCCTCGGCTTCTTGAAGCTGTGCTTCAAGCTCTTCAATTCTATTTTGCTGAATTTGGGATCTGATCTCTGCTTCATTAATCTGTAAATTATCACCATAGAAAAGTGTTAAGACACAATGGCTGATTATCAACTCCAAATTCACTGGCACACAGAAAAGCGTCCAAAACTGTGTATTATCAGATAGATCATGTGATCAGATATCAAAAAGGCATCATTTCCCATTGCCAAGAAGCATAAAAACTGTGTCTTGCTAGGAACAACCTCATTGTAAGAACAACATCATTATCGGAAACCACAAACATTGCCATACTACTTTTCAGAGCAAGAACAATATGGAAACACAAATCCATTTTAGAAACAAAACCAGAAGTGAATCCAATCCCACTACAAAGGAACACAAAGCAACGAGGAAGACGATTATTACAACAAAGCCCGACTTGATCATCACTAGGCCATCCAAGCACTTGACCCTAATAAAAACAGCAATGGTTTATCGAAACTACGCACGAAAGAAATAAAAAATCTCATTCATAACAACCAATTTACCACACAATCGGTCCTCATCCTACCCTATAAACGGACACACAAGCTAACACTGATCTCCAAAACCCTGCCCAAATCACAACTCAACAAAACCCCATTTCCCAGAACCCCACATTGTGAAAGACCCAATCACCCCTTCAAACACCCAAAACCCCAAATCTCAAACTCAAGCTGCAAAAACCAAATCAAATCACAAGAATCCCCAAAAACCAAGAAAGTCCCTCACTTTAGAATCCATAATCCGTCTCATCCGAATCAACATCCGCATCGCCTCCTCCTTCGTCTCCTTCATCTCGCGACACAGCTCCTGCGCTCTCCTCTCACTCACCATCACCCTCGCCGCCGCCTCCTTCGCCGTGTTCAGGATTATATCCGCATAAGCCTTCTTCAAGGCCGTCATTTTCTGCAAAACCCACATCACAAAACTCAAATGGGCACTCAAAAAATCACCCCAAATCGATCGATTCAACATCAAACACCACCAACCCAGAACCCAAAAAGCAACTCCGTAGTAGTTGAAAGTTGCTGAAAGTAGTTATCACACAACAAAAAACGCAATCTTTGATCAGATTAATCTAAACGGGTACCCAAATCACCTCAGATTCATCCATTATTTCGTCTAAAAATCCCAAAAATTGCAGTCGAAATTCAAAGGAAAATGGGGGATTGAATGACAGAGATGAAAAAAGAAGGGTAAGTTTTCCTTTTTTTAATGTGTTTTGGGGGGTTTCTTCAAGTATGGGAGAGCAGCAGTCTGTTATGAACAGAAAGTGATGTGTTAGGATTACGAGGGTGCCCCTGCGGGGTTAGCTGAATTACGAAAGTGGGATGGTAGCTGCGACGCGGTCTATGCTGTTTTTTGGGGGTTCGGTTTTTTTTGATTTTTCCGATGAACGGGCGCCAAATCGTGGGTCCCGCATGTCGTGGTTTGGTCAACGTGGGTATCCGTGGGGGCGACACGTAGATGGAAGCGTGCTGAGATGGGGAGGGGTTCGGTGTGGTGGAGTGCAGCGGATCCGGTGGTGCCGAGGAGGGGGTGGAAGATTAAGGTGATGAATTAAAAAATTTTTAATGTTAGAAAATGCTCGAAATTACGATTTTCGTGGCGACTGAGAAAGTCACTGCGCTATTACTCCCCCTGTTTCAAAATATTCTCATTGTTTTATTTATTATGATTATTTTGGGTTTATAGATATATCGATATAAAGTTCGATATGCGTAAAACGTCAATCAAATATAATTTATTTATGAATTTATTATGAAATATTAATGATTGTATAAGTTATATATTTCAATTTAATATATATTGCGAGATATCAGACATGATTTGATATGTAAACGAGATTTATATTCGTACATATATAATAATAAAAATACGTGTATATTATGAAATATGTGGGACGAAAAAAATAAATAAAATATTTTGATCATACACATTTATTAAGAAAAATAAATTGAATTTGATGCAAAAGATATTTTTACCCTTTGTATATTAGTGAAAGAGAAGGAGTGAAAAAAATAATAATGGGATAATAATTTGACTATGTGTGTATATTAATGTGAATTTTGACTTATTTATGAGATAATTTTTAAAATATTATTCCCTCCCTCTAACAAATATTGCAACATGAGCCTTGCACATTAATTAAGAAAAAATAATGTTTTTATTTTACTTATTTATTTTATTTTTGGATAGAGAAATGAGAAAAGAAAAAAAGAATAATAATAAAAAGTGATGATTTAATATGACAATGGGGTGTTTTGAGATTAAAAAATTAACTAATTGAATAATGTTGTAAATTTTTTGAACATCAAAATATAAAAAGATGTTACAATTTTGTTTTAAAAAAAAGAAAATATAAAATAATAATAATAATTGAAATAATATAATTTGATTTTGTAACATTATCATAATTCGATCGTATTGTGAAAATAAAATCAAAAAAATAAATTTATGACTGGTTATAAATAAACTTTATCTGTGCTTTGATCGAGATCTCCCCAAGTCTCCACCGCCTCGCCACCGGCCTCGCTCAATCACATTACTACAAAATCACAACCCCATCAGCGTGTTTCCCTGAAAAGTGAAAACCCCACACAGAGACTGAAATCAACAACTAATTCAGATCCTCAAGCAGCGAAGTGATTGAGGATTAGAGGGTTGTGTTGAGTTGATGGGTAGTTCTTCGAATTTGGATCGAGGAGCCGCCATTTTCATACCGGAGTCGTGGGCGGACGCGGCGGATTCGATTGCCTATGATTCGGTTACGTCTCCGCCTCCTGTTGCGTTTATTTGTGGTGCCAAGAACAGCGGCAAGACCACATTTTCACGTCACCTGCTCAACACTTTCCTCCTCAGGTTGGAATATTTGGATTTCGAATAATCATGTTCATGTTCTTCTCCATCATTGTGACTATGGTTCTTGTATGAGTGAATTTGGTCCTCGTATTAGCATTATGGTCTTTGTATTAGTTGTGTGATTTAGGAGGGTTTAGGGGATTTCAAGAGTTAGATGGGTGATGGGATATTGGCAGTGTTGGATGTATAGTTGTCATTGAGGTAGTTGCTTGCAATTCAGTAATTTTGGCTGGCATTGATGGAGTGAGTGTTTCAGGATCATACCTCACTTGGACGCTTTGGCTATTTGTTTGATTTTTTTCTGGGTTGTTTTAGGAGGTGACAGAGATCCATTTGCTACCCAGAATCCTAGTGTGCTGTGGCAAGGAAACATTGTATTAGTTGCACTTGCAGCATAAGGAGTTCTGAAATGTTGAGGCTGTTTAACTAATTTTGTCCCAGTTATATTGATTTCACAGAACTGATTGCTTGTGAGGCGCAACATGAAAACTTATTGGCAATGACTTCATACACTGCATTCGAACTTGTAGACTGTTAAGTGTGATATTTCTTTGGCTTGGTTAGCACTTTGATTGCCCAGAGAAGTATACGTTAGCTACTTCTTGTTTTGTTTTTTTTTTTTTTTGTTTTTTTTTTTACAAACTCCAAAATTTCGATTTTGAAATCTTGAGATGCTATGCTTTTCCCTGGTGCACCTACATTGGTAGTTTGGTACTTGAACTTTCTCCATGTTTCTATATAACGAAGAGTGAAAAAGACAGGCTTGTGGTGGTTTTAATAATTTGTGATTGATTTGCTAGCAGATACAAGAGAGTTGCTTATTTGGATACAGATGTGGGTCAGCCAGAGTTTACTCCTCCTGGTTGTCTATCGCTGATTATTGTTGATAAAATAATTCCAGGTAATTGGGTTTCACTGGTTTTAGATTTTCTCATGTGAACTATTTTTAATCTGAAAGGATTGTGGGCTGAACGTCTGAGAAGTGCATGAGGTACGGATTTCATCTGTACTTCTAACTAATTCCTTGCCTTTTTCAGATTTGGCTGTTCCATGCCTTAAAACACCTGAGAGGTAAGCGCAAACTGTGACAAATTATTATCATAAAAGGAGGATTGCCGTAACTCTTGAAATAACTCTTAATCCTGACATCTATCATCTTTGTTGATTTTGCCTGTGTATACATACTACAGAATAGTTTCAACTTTTTATTGTGTTGCCATCTCTGCGCTCAAATTTTATTAGTTTTTTTACATACACGTGTGATTACACTTTTCTGTTTCGGAACATATGCATTTTTCTAGCAATCAAGTATTAGCTTGGGATGTGCTTGTGATTTTAGTTTCCTTTCCTCTTGATGCCTCCTCATCTAGATGCTATTTCTTTGGAGACATTTCTTCGAAAAGGGATCCTGCTACATATTTGAAGTACATAAGAGCACTCAATGATTATTACAATGCGCACTGTACATTGAGCAACAATGGCGGTCCTGGCAGAGATGAGTTGCCCCTTATTGTCAATACTCCTGGCTGGGTCAAAGGTAATGATTGAACAATATTTCGCTTGTGACCTTTTTTAGATGATTTAAATCACGTCTTAATGTATTTTTTAACTGCTGCACTTGTACAAATAATTTTCGATTTGTCTTCATGTCACTTCTTGTACACCAGGTATTGGTTATGAAATACTGGTGGATATGTTGCAACACATTTGTCCAACTCATGTGGTAAAGATAAACATTTCTGCTGCGAGTAAGAACCTACCTGCTGGGGAATTCTGGCTGGATGAAGATGATTATGCTTCAGTAAATTTGATTGAGATCGACTCAGCTCGCCGTGATTCTTATAATAGATCGTAAGTTAATTCTTACAGGTTCTCTATTTACAACTTGTGCTTCACTTCTTGCTAGCATTCATCTTTTCTCTCGCATGGCTTAGGTTTTAGTTGAGGCTTATTGGTTAATTGTATTGCCTTCAGGGTGCTAGTTCAAAAGGAAGCTCGCCTTATTCGAGATTTCCGGCTGATGGCTTACTTTAGGCAGTGCTTCCCAAGTGACGTAAGTCTTGGCACAATAAAGGAACTTGCTCATGCAATAGCCTGCCGCCCTCCTTATCAAGTGCCCATCACCAGCATCAAGATTAAGCACCTCCATTGTCAGGTTCATCTAAATATCTAATTTTCCCCCCAACTTTCGAGTAATCATACTAAATATTTTTCATGCCAAACACTTGACATGTAGCGCATGTGATCTGGTTTGGCTCAATATGTGTTATTATTCCAAGATATCATGATTTATCTCACCAATGCAAGATTATCTCCAGGTTCCGAGCACTGAAGTCTTCTATAGCTTGAATGCTACAATAGTTGGTTTAGCTGTTAATTCGGGAAATTCTGAGAGTATTCCTGTCTGCGTGGGCCTTGGTACGTTGCACCTTTTGCTTCTAAATGCATGTGACTCCCATTGCTTGGACTCGGAAATCACATGTTGTTTCCCCATTTGGATCAGGAATTGTTAGAGGGATCGACACATTCAAGAATTTGCTCTATGTGATAACTCCTGTTCCTCAAAGCACCCTAGCAAGTGTCAATCTTCTGCTGCAAGGTTTTATTCAGCTCCCTTGTGGTTTGTTACAGGTATCCTATGCCTTCATTCTTTTCTCAATTTATCTCTCATTCCAAGCGAACGATAGTCCGTGGAACTTTTGATCTTGGTGACCTATGCTACAAAACTGTCTTGCTAAGAGCTCGGCTAGAGGTCAATGTCGCCATCATAAGACAAGACCTGATTATCAAGATAATGGGACACTTGAATCAAGTGGATTACTATCTCACAACTTATTTTCTGTCTTCTTCTGTATGAACTTCCATCTACTCTTGCTGTTTGCTTCTCTTACTGCAAGTCGTTTTTGCTGCCTGTGCGTCTCAGGTTCAGGGCTGCATATCTCCGTACATGACTGCAAATGCCATGCCCATGAATTAGCGGACCACTAACTCTGAAGATACTGATCAGACTAAGGACATCGTGATCGTATTGCAGCTATTTACAATTTCGTTCAACCATTAGAGTATATACAGTCTAGTTATTTATTCTTAGGACATTTTAGCTTCAGGGTCTTCTATTGCTCCTTTTGGCAGATGATGTATTACTCACCACTGGAACACCGCAGGTTGCTGAGGATCTCTTGTTACCTTATCGTATCAAGCAATTGCAGACATAGCAAAAAAAATTCGTACCATCATAACTATGTATCGTGTCTGTTTTGGTATACGGCCCATGATGGAACCTAAGGGGTTATAGGATTAGAAATTGTGATATCAATGTCATATCATGATATGATATATAATATCGATGAATCAATTTTATCACATCCTTGGAAAAACTGTAGAAGTCCTTATGACGTCTTTAAGACAACAGTCGCAAAAAGACCAGTAGCACCAATGTTCGGATTATCCAGTTTGAAAGAACCCCATGTTAGACCGCCATTTCAGGCCCTTGCCAGCCCAAAACCCTCGAATCGTCTCCATGGAAATTCTCGGGACATTGTCTATCTATAGACAAATCTCAACTCCACCACCAAAACAAACTTCCCTTTCACCATTACATGAAAAAATTCTCTCAACAGAACCAAGAAAGAGCGAGAAAAAGGAAGAGGAAGATCATGATTTTGGTCTGATCTTTTCTCACCAAGATCATGATCTGATCCTCACCCACATCGACCCATTCTTCAAGAATCCAAATTTCAGATACCCATTTGTTGAAAACTCCATTTTCGATCGAATTACGCAAAGGGCACTCGTAGAAAACCC
The DNA here is from genome assembly GCA_035668315.1 of Drosera spatulata. NCBI lineage: Eukaryota > Viridiplantae > Streptophyta > Magnoliopsida > Caryophyllales > Droseraceae > Drosera > Drosera spatulata. The sequence goes on along the minus strand of JAOVYX010016361.1, from coordinate 12,393 downwards.
TGAAAATGGCGACGAGATCGTTCAGGCATTTCGTCGAACAGGAGATAGGCACGTTCCCGCATTTCGTTCTATACGCGATTCTTGAATGGATATTGATAGGACTCATTTTCTTGGATGGGTTTGTTGCATTTGTTGCCAATGAGTTTGCCAAGTTGTTTGAATTGAAGACACCGTGCTTGTTTTGCACTAGGGTTGATCATCTCTTGCTGGGTCCTGATTATTGTTATAACGATTCGATATGCGAAGGGCACAAGAAGGATGTGTCGTCGCTCGCTTACTGTCATGTTCATCGGAAGCTATCCGATATCAGGAGCATGTGTGAAGGGTGTCTGCTTTCTTTTGCTTCTGAGAGTAAACAGGATGCTGTAGGTGGTAATGGTAATAAAAGTGATCAGCATTGCCTTTTTGACGATGAATTCAGGGCGCGACTTAAGGTGCCGTTTTGGGTCAAGGACGAGGCGGTTCAGGGAGAGAAGGATGATGCTGATTTGTGCTCGTGTTGTGGGGTTCCGATGAAGGTTAAGTCCTCATACCAGAGGGGTCCTAGCCAGGCATTGGCTGGTGCTGCTAGCCGCGTTTCACAGGGTCCTGCGCCTTCCCCTCGTGCTGCTTTTCATTCGTCCAAGAGCGACGTGGGATCTCGCAACTTGGATTTGCCACGTACTTGTTATACGGATTTTAAGTCGTTTAACAATAGGACTCTGGATGATGAGGATGGAAATGCACCAATTACGGGTAATGCACATTGTCGATATTCAACTTCTTCATCACATACCAATAGAATAGTATTGCTGTTCGTGTAAGAGCAGTCCTCTTATGTAGAGCTCATTGCATGAATAATGGACCATTTTTTTTTATCATCTCACTCTCCGCGGCAAAAAAAAGATTAACGTTCTATTTTTCATCAGAACTAACTTTGACAGTAAACAATGCGGCCACAGTAATTGGAATTACAGTGCAGATAACACTAGTGCTTGCACCGTTTTGGCCTTATATTCATAGTTCATCGAACTTTTCAGTTTTCAAGTTTCTAGTCTGAGATTCAGTTGTAGCAATGCGATTCTGTGAACTGCTGCAAGTGGTATATCTCCGGTTTTGTGTTGGTTACATCTGTAATGGCTATAAAAGGACCAACAATAGGATTTTATCTGGTCCGTGACAGTGAGATGATGTGATGTGCATGTTTTCTTGGCGTACATTGCTTTGAAGTTGAAATATGTTGATGCGTTCTTCCATTGCGAAGTGCTCTCAATTATTGCTTTGGTACCTCTTGTTTAGGGAGGAACCTGTTTGGTTGACTTAAAGTGACTCTTTCTATCAGGTAAAGGTGATGTCAAAGCTGCCACTGCGCTGTTGCTGGAAAATGATGATTTGTTTGATGATGCTCTAAGGACTCCTAGGACTCCCAGGACTCCTTCTTTTCTAAGAGGAAACAGATTCTTCATTGCTGCCTTAGGGGACTCGCCGGCTGCTAGTCCAAGATGGGCTCACAGGGTTCCCAAAAAGTCACTTCTTGATAGAGTGGAATTGGCTCCTGACCCTGTTACTGATGTTGGCAATCCGAACGAGTCGGAAGATTCAATCTTGAATCGTTTGAAGAGGCAGGTTCGGCTGGATCGCAAATCACTCATTGCTCTTTACATGGAATTGGATGAAGAAAGAAGCGCTTCTGCTATTGCTGCCAACAATGCTATGGCTATGATTACTCGGTTACAAGCGGAGAAAGCTGCTGTTCAAATGGAAGCCTTGCAGTATCAGAGAATGATGGAGGAGCAGGCGGAGTATGACGAAGAAGCTTTACAAGTAATGAGGGATATTGTTGCGAAGAGGGAAGAAGATATCAGGGAGCTGGAAGATGAACTTGACCTCTATAGAGAAAAATATGGGCCGACAAGGGATATTGATGACGTCAAGCAGGATCCCTTGGACATGAAGTATGATTCCTTCTCATCTTTCACTGAAAGATCTGTACGGGGAAGCCCTCATTTAAGCGTGGCGTCAACGACAGGGGCTGAGGTAGAACCTGAACATGAGATGGAGGTAGAACATGAACCTCGGACTGAGCATGCTTCGTCTGATGATGAGAAAGATGAAGCATCGCAGGAAGACAATGAAAGCAATAAGAATGATGCATCAGAGATCGATTTTGAGAAAGAGAGGTCCTATCTTCTGGGTCAGCTGAGAATGTTGGAATCCAAACTTCGTAGATCAGCAGATAATATCGAAAACCAGGAGGACGCACCTGAGGTAGACAGAGGTACGAAATCGAGACAATGCATAACAAGTGTTCTGAACTTTTGCTTCATCTTTTTATCTGGAACATCAATTTGATCAACCCCAAGTTTCTTTTCATTTATAAAAGTCTGTAATCTGAGGCAGACAGAAGCTTGAAAGTTGAAAAATGTCCTTCATTGATACTAGCTGGTGATATTGGGTTAAATTTGTTCACTTGCAGTTGATGGAAGTGATGCCTCAGTAGCAGAAGAGGTATCTCAAATCGGTAAGAAGCTAAGAGCCCTCGAAGCAGATAGCAGATTCCTGCAGCATACATTTCTAGCCTTTGGAAAGGGTGGGAAGGAAGGGAGTAATCTTTTGCTAGAGATAGCTCACCATTTAAAGAAGCTTCGGAACATGCAGATTATAGACTTGGAACGAGCCGCCTCCTGTTCTAGGAAATCTTTTTGATGGTAAGTGCAGTCTAAACTATTTTCACTTCTCTCGCTATCCTATGCATCAGTATCGTGATCGATTCAGTAATAGAATTCGTCTCGTGAGATGACCAAGTTTTTGGCTGTAGGTACTGCTCAGGAGTTCTTCAATTCGTTTTCTGCCTACCAGAATGCAAATACAAATTGGGCATCCAGGTAGCTGGAAAGCTAGAGGCATGGTTCCAACATGAGACCTTGGGTTAGCTATCTTTTTATCTTCAGGTGACTATTGCTCGAAGATATGTGTCCGGTCACTTTGGATTATACTGTCAGCGAGTGATAATGTAGTATTTTGATTGGTGGTATAGTGTAGTGTAGTGTTTGGTGTAGCAATTATACAACGTTCTTGTACAAGTAGCCGAAGGAAAACACAGATTCTCAACTTCCATCCAATATCTCTTGTTTGTTCCCGCGAAATTGTTGACGCACTGTGTAGCTCAAGCAGTCTTGTTATTTCATGCAGGAAGGATCACCTGATCGACGCCGAGTTGTGGCTGATCAATCGAACTACCCTTTGAAGGACCTCCGTCAGAAACGTCCCGAGGGAGCAGTGTTTTGCAAGAATTAGAGAGACTGAGCATCGAAATAGTGTCTTAGTGATACTTCTGTAGAGTATGTGTTCTTGTGATGGGAGTCACTAACAATAGTCTCTGTTACATGTGGCTTCAACCCAAGGCGACGCACCTTGCCCGTGGCCTAGTCATCTTTGTTCTGCAGTCAGAGTCCGATCGCCCTTGGCCTAGTCATCTTTGTTCTCTCATCTTCACCGCTTGCCTGACCTTCGAAACTGAAATATGTTGGTCTTGAGCAATTTATGATGTTCATATCTTTTGTTTCGTTTCGACATGAACTAACATGCTGTAAACAAAACCTTAACCTCTAGGAATCTTCTTATCGTGTTCGTCGGTTGATGCACAACGTTTCACCATGGAAGATTGAGCGCTGTAGATATGCTGTAGGATTAGACCATAAAATCTATGCTCCAAACAAATGTAGGCGCAAACCAGTCTAACAGATTGCCACATTTTAGCTTTGGCATCAGGATTGTACATTCATGAAGACGTCAAGTAATAATAGACCAACATTGAATGAGATCTTACAATTACAAATGCTATGTTCATGATGGTAATTTCGTGTTACAAGTCCTGGAACTTGAACAAATCATACAACTAGCGAATGTAGAATGAATAGATACGTGCACAGTAGCCCTACAAACGGTGGCTGAACAGCTAATAAGCAGCTTCACCGAATCAACAAACAGGCGAGTGCTCTCTCAAAATTAGGCTGCTCTATCAAATCCTCCTCCTAACTGCATATGCAACCATTCTGGTTGAGGTACAGGCTGCTCTATCAGACTGTCGAATGCCGGTGGGCAAAGCTGATTCAAGAAACAATGACACCATATAAGAAACATATTCCATGAGCATGATACAAATGTGATATGAGAATTAACTTTATGAAGCAAAGAGTGTCGAGACATACTTCTTTTGCGGCAAATTCACTAATGGCTGGGGCTATCTCAGAATTGACTGCGTCCAGCTTCATGGATAAGAACTACAATTACCCGGATTTATAGCAGGCAATCAGCTTCCTCACTCGAGTACAAAAAATTTTATACTGCTCAAGGTTCTAGCCTAGAGATAGGACAACCTATATGGCCGCAAAGTGCTTAAAAGAAGCTCTAATTAAGCGGGTGGTAGTACAACTTGAGGACTCTCCATGCAATATTTAGCTTGGCATTCCCATTGAAAATCACAGAAGTCGATTCCAAATCCGATACATAAATAAGCATATTTACCTCGACCTGCTGCTGTAGTGATTGTACATAGTTGATTATCTCATCCAAAACAAGTGCTTTACCAATGACCTGGTTCAAGAAGATACGCAAAATGAACAGGAGTTTAAAAAGGAAGTTCACCTCATGAGAACTTGAAGTCAAGAACATCAAAGCAATGAGACGGCGCACTCAGCACTGGACAGTGGCAAAAGGGCCAGCTTAACAAGAACTAAAAATAATTTAGGTCATTTGTCTATGCTGCCCACCTTGTTGCATCCAGGGACCAAATCTTGTAGTATCTTCATTCTTTCCGTAATCTTTTCTCTTCTAGCCTGTCCAGAACAGTAAATCGTTTAAAAGGGGCTGTGAATCTAATTGCAAAAGGCATAAGCTCCGACAAGAATTGTAGTAGTTGATTATACAGTTCCAAGCATGCGAGAGAGACCAAAAGATAGCTCGAAAGTTAAAGTGAGGGATTACTCTCTCAGCAAGACTGTGGCTGTCAGTAGCTTGACCCCTTCGTGCTCGGACATGGACATAATCTTTCGGTGGCTCATGTTTGTCGTGCTTATCCTCTAGCTTGCTGCCGCCACCAGCTGAACATTCAACTCCAGCTTTTGAACAACCATTTTCATCACTAGAACCTGATACTTTGATCCGCTTGCCATTTATTTCTTTCTGTCATACAATAGCCAAATTTTACAATCATCAGAATTTAAGATGCCGTAGAATAGTTTGCAAACACGAAGCAAAATTGAAATGTATACACAAACATACATTTCTTGAGGCACTATTCAGAACATCACTTGACTATCTAGGTTCTTTTTCCAAGAGTTTGTCGTTCGCATCTCTTTTACTACCTTTTTCCTTCATTAAAAAAATTGAGAGCACGTATGATTGAAAGTATTATTTTACACAGATGCTTGTATAGGTAATCACACAAGTGAAAACTTCTTAATACTAAGAAGATGTCTCGTGATTCAGTCCAACTAGATAAGATTTGAACTCGAGACCTTGAGGATCTAAAGATTTTTCAAACAATTAGTAGTATATATGTTCAACTTCGATCTCCTAGTTTAGGCAGCGATCCTGCAAAGCATCAACCACAGCAATGAAGAGATCACGCTGTGACTAATGTCACTCATCACAACTACTAGTTGATACAGCAAACTATAGAACAAATCAAAGCAATACCAGTGGATTTTGATTCCCACTAATTGCAGCAGAAACCATCTTCAATCCCTCCTTCTCATTGACATCTCTCCTCTTTCTCTTCCCACCACCAAAGCTCCCACTCTGCTCCGTCACCGTCGAGCCGCCGCCGTCAACCGGTTCGTCCCGGTTCACCAAAAATTCATCAACCATCGAGCCATTATGCCCAAACCCACTCCCAATTCTCATCCCCACAACTCCACTAACTCCAAAAGGCCAAATCTCACCCACAGAAACATCTCCCACAAAGAAAGACCCTTCCCCAATTAATGCAGGATCCATTTCACGACAGCCACAACGAATTCTGCATCAAAATGGCTCAAAATTGAAGCTTTTTCAACTGGCTTTGGAGATTTGAGTTCTTTGGGCAAATGGGTATGTGAAAAGGTCGGATTGGGAGTGGTGTGGAATTTGGTGAGGGGAATTGTTGTTACTTATAGGGAATTTGATTGAGAGAGAATGCCTGAAGAGAAAGAGAGAGTGATGGAGAAGTGGAGCAGAGAGTGACGGGTGAGTCGTTGCCGATGTAGCAAAGAAGTTTAGACTTTCGACAGCTTGGGTGGAAAGTACGCTTTGGCATATCGTGTCTTGTGGAAATAGGAAAAATACATTTAACTTTTTTATATTTCAATTCGGAATCACTTAAATTCTTATTATATTTTTGAATTATATAAATATTTTTGTAAGTTTTATTTTGACGTTTAAATTTTCTCATTTTTGACACATTGTTCTTTTTTTTCTTTTTTTTTTTCAATAAAATAGATAGATTATCTTCTTATTTTTAAAGTTTAAAGGATTATCTGCGAGGATTATGTGTAAATGAACAGAAATACTAGGGAGGGAGTTGAAGTGCAATTTTTTCCGTAAAACTTATACTCCCTCCTGATCATCACTACGTTATTTAACACGTATTTTGAGTAACTTCATTATTCGTTTTAATGACGTAAAAAAATTAAATCATTAATGTAGAATTATGATATATAACTTAAATCATAATTAATATTTTATTATAATTTTATATAAAATAATATTTGATCGTCACACGAATGATTCATGACCATCGCTGACACCGTTCTCATCTGAAATTGGGATACAAGGTGAGATAATTATTGACAATGAAAATAGTACTTTCTCCTCCAAGGCAGTATGAAACAGTTGGGATACTTGAGCTTGTGTACTTCGCACATTTTGGGACACTCCAAATGGCGTGATAGCATTTTGCACAAACACCATGTGGTTCTAATAGTATGGCCTAGAAAACCAAATACAGTGACTAATCAAATACTACACTGCCCCAACGGACAAATTCATCACGGTCGTCACAGCACCGCCGTCGGCGGTTGTTACACTAAATCTATGAAACCAGAAGTGTAATGGTCCAACTGCAATCCGGGTATGCTAATAGCCAAACAGAGAAAAGAAACTCATGAAATTCATCAAGGAATCAAAAACCAGTTTGGCAGATGCCTAACCATAGTACTCTCATTCGTCACAAGTCCAACTACACATTAAAGTTTCGTGAGCCCACTTAGCAACAGTGATCATTCCTAACACTATCTTAGTAGCTTTAATTAATAGGTACTTATTTCAAGTGTATAGTTAAGCATGCCCTTAAATGCCTAGAAAGTCTCTTTGATCTTCCAAATTGGGGAAATTATTAATACATTTTCAAGATATACATTTTTTTTATAATTATGATGTTTTGATAAATAAAATTAATTCATCATTGATTTTTTTAATTATATTTTATTTTTTTGAACCAATTAAACATCACAAAAATAACGGGATGTACACTCCGAAAATGGACCTAATACTTACCCTCCAAATTTAGCGCTACTTCATTGATGCTGAAGTCTGCTTTGACAAGTGATGGCCCATCTGAAGCCAACTTCTTGATAGAGTTCACAACTAAAATGAGTAACCTCTCCAGCGGAAACCTGGTTGTAACGTTCATTCAAGGATACCTATCGAGATGAACTTTTACATATGTCCAGGATTGAGATATATGAAAAGAGTGTATTCTACAACAAGATTTGAATTACTCCGAAAATGGTCATCAATAAGAAGATATCCCTGAACCTGATATTCCCAACAAATAAGGTCAGATTCAGCAACAATCATTTTTCCTGTTAAACAATATACTTGGCTCACATGTGCCCAGTGAGTTCGTTCTGGCCACACAACAGTACCTCTACTAAAGTATACAAGACATAGTAGATATCAGTCAGGATCTGTTATACGTACAGTTGTTTTAAACAAGAGGAGTGCAGCTTTTGGTCCATCGAGAAATATATAAACCCTCCAACAGAATGTGGCCCAACTCCCAAGTGATCCAGAACTTCTCCCTACCATGCAATGGCATGCTGGTGCATATACCTCATCAAATCCTGCAAACCACATAAAGAATCTCGATCAATATGAAGCAACCCACCAATTCATGATCAACCAATAACTCAAGCTCGCTGGAGAAAAGAAACTCGTTGCATTGAATCAGTACTAAGCTTACACAGATTGCTAATACGATCATAATAGAAGTTCATAGAAGCCAGTGCACCAATCAACCAGTTTTGATCATGAGCTCTAGCTAGATATAACCAAAGCAAGATCCACAGTCAAGAACCAGAACAGAACAATGACCAAGAAGCTCAATTAATGTCTTCTTATATGAGCATATGGTTGAAATTTTTTCCATTGCGATAGCAATCAAAACCACTAACATGGACTGATGAACATTGACAAAAGACGGACAACACCAAACACATCCATGCCTACACATCCTTCAAGGTCATCGCTTCTGATCTTTCCGTCGTCTAGACTGAGCCTTCTGCCATTTCTTTTTCGCCACAAACTTGGTCTTCGGCTTCAACTTCAACTCCGGCGAGAACTTATAATTGGGATCCCTCATCTTCGCCTGTATATCCCTAAAGAACTGCATATTCAGCTTCTTCGGCCCGCCTTCCCTAAGCTCCTTATACTCGGGCCCCGACACAATATTCTCGAACGCACCAACAAGAATATCCAAATCACTCATCACCTCCCACACATTCGTATACCGTCCATCCGGCCCTTTCTTCAACTTCTTCAACGCATTCTCGACCCTCAACTTCCTCGCCTTCTTCCCCGGGGACATCTCCTCCGGCTCATCCTCCTCCTTCAACGCGTCCGCCAGCGTCCTCCTCTTCATCGGCTCCTCGAACTCAAACAACCTATCAATATAACCATCGCTTTTCTCATTAGGATACGCCTCCGTCGGCTCATCATAATCCTCGTCCTGTTCGCTCCCGGTCCACAGCGTCTTCTCCTCGTCGCTCCCCGACCACACGCTCCACAACTCGTCGCTGTCGTCTGCATCGATCTTATCCGAATGCTCCTTCGCTTTCGCCTTCACTTTCCGGATCTCTTTCTCCAGCGGAGTCATCGTTTTCGCTCCGGTTTCATTATTATCGTCATCTTCGTCCTCGCTGGCTGTCCAGAGGGATTCGTCTTCGTCCAATTGCTTCGCCCACGCTCGCCGGAACTCTTTCGTCCCCGGCGATAGCCCCTGGCTGAAGAGATCGTATTGATGAGTCTTGTTAGTTTTGCCTCGAGCATATGATCGGGTCAAATGTGGAGATGAAATCAGATAGGGTTTTGTTGAACTGATGATTTTGGGTTGTGGATTGGGTGTTGGGGGGATTGTGAGGAGGGATGGGAGTTGAGAGAGGCGGGAGAGGAAAAGCCGCCGGGCCATTTTGCCATCGATGGCGGCGGCGATTGGTCGAGGGAGGAGGGAGCCGGGTAAAGGGCAAACAAAGGGAAGACGCTCCAGATAATCTTTGATTTGTTTTTGTGAGAAATACTCCCTCCGTTGCGTTGATTTTACGTCGTTTTATCTTTTTGGAGTGCGGTTAGTAATTATTCTCTCTGTGCTCTGATAAAATGAATCGTTTGATTCGATATGTAAATTTATATGTGAATAAATTTTTATAAGATTTGATAAAAAAATATTTTTTTAATAATAATAAGGTGTAAGTAGGATTTAGGAAGAAGAATAAGAAGAAGAAAGAAGAAGGTGATGGATGTATTTTATTAGATGATTATTGTTTTTATATGAAAAAATTAATAAATATGATAAATTAGTTATATTTTGAAATAATTCGAATAAAAAATATTATCTAAAATATAAGGAGGGAATATTGATTATGCAAAATTAGCATGTGACATGAGGTGTAACATAAGTCATGCCATTCGATGCGATGTTTGAAAACATAAATGATGACATTGTTAGATATCTTCTCCATTTCAGATAATTTATAATATATTTATTAAAAATGGATGTTGGATATTCATTATAATATTTTTTAAAATGATAATTATTTAATGATGAAAAGTTTAAATTATTCTTATTTTATATCCCATCATGTTTTTTACTATTTTTTCTTCTCTCATCATCCACTCATATTTTATCCTACACACTCATAATGACAAAAATATAAAAATATGTTAACTCAACATATTTATTATTTCCTCCGTCTCATATTTATTGAAACATTTTGATTCAACACGATAATTATACAGTATTGAATTTATATGGATTTTGATGAAGAAAGAATTTTTTTTTTTAGAAAAAAGTTGTAATTTTTTAAAGACAGACTAAATATGAAAATGTTATGATTAATACACGACAAAGAGAATAATAATTATGCGAACTCAAACTTTTATACTCCAGAAGAGGGAATGCTCCAAAAGAACAGAAAACTCCACAGCCATACGTGTTATGTAGCGAGTATTGAAGGTGTTGCACTTTAAATGACAGAGTAAGTAATTCAGATGATCAGGAGTATATGGTTTGAGAAGAACTTTTTCCTGAACATCACTTGCAGGAGTTGTGTGCACATCCTCATAAAACCATCAGACACCATAGTATGTGTAGTCTGGCCCAGATTACACGAGAAAAACAGATAAATACAACCTCATCCAAATGAAAAATTTGTACCAGTGTCCCATACGAGTAGCAAGTAATCTTGATCAGCCTCGAATCTTCCTCAATCAGCTTCAGCAGAAATCGGCTTTCACTTAAAGAACATATTTCAGTCTGAGTGCTAGACATATATTGTAATGAACAGCACCAGGAAGGATAACAAGAAGACTAATCCGCCGCTATGCTGTCGGCTGAACCGGTTAGTTCCAGAAGGAGAAGAACCTCCAGGTTTCGAAAAGGCAGTAACGTTTTCCTTGGAGCAAGTGTAGTTGCATCGACTTGGAGGGACGACTCTGTAGACGCCGCTGCTAGCTAGCAAGTAAATGTCTTTATCGTTGTCTTGTCCGAATGAAAAGACGTAGCCCAAGGCTGGAAGAGGAGTTCCTGGGACAGAGCCGCAGTCTATGGGAGAGTCAGGAGCGCAGCTGAAGTTTAATGCAGCAGTGGTAAAGTTTCCGCTATCTACAGGGAACTCAATCCCTGACCATATGTTGCCTCCATACAGATCAGCGTACAGATACCTGAAAATCCATCATCATAGATTTAAACAAGAGCAGATGACAATAACCTAAACAGCGAATTTAAATCGATCACTACTGAGATAGTTGATTCACGGCTAAAACTATAATTCGGAAGTGAGATCCCCAGGAATTGACCAACATGAAAGAAAACTAGAGTACCAGGATGCTGTGAAACGAGTTATGTATGTACCTTCCGGTCATGCAAGGATCAGTTGAGGATCGGTAGAAGAAGCCACCAGTAATCGACGCTGATCCTTCCTTTTGGTTGACAGCGGAATGATTGTATCCTATCACTGGGAATATGGGGTTTATGGAGCTCGCAGAAGTGTTCCCGCCAGGTGCGTCTGGAGGAGTATAAAGATGGTAGCCCTCATAAACTCTCCACCCATAGTTCCCTCCTTTTGTTATCACGTTCACCTCTTCATACCCATTCTGCAGCATAATAAGAAAACAGACATCAGTAACAAAGAATGTCAATTGCTGTAGCATTAACAAGCGATCATGTCGTAAATCCAGTTAAGAAGCATGGATTATAAGATAGAGTAGGACCTGTCCAACATCTGCGCAGAGAAAGTAAGAAGGCCTCGCCGCATCAAAACTGCAGCGCCAGGGATTTCTAAGTCCCAAGGCCCATATTTCTGGTTCCAGCCCCGTATCTTCACTATGAGGATTGTCTTGCGGGATAGAGTAGTTTCCCCATAAACCAAGTACACTTTCTTCTGTTGCACCTGAAGAAAATTCATGAATCAGAAAAATAACGAGGGAGAACACTCTGCAACAAACCAACTATATTAATAGGCATTCCACATTCTACATAATTTTCATTGTTGGTTTTGGCTAAATCGTGAGTATAGATCAATTGATCATAACATTGACATTACTCAACAAGATCAGGTGTAAATGACTAGGAATGAAAATGTTTTTTTCAGGAATGAAGGGAAAACGGGTGACGAAAGAAGCTGAGTTGTAATGCAATCAAGAAATGCAAAAACTTCAACGGTGTTATCTTTGCCACTCACTTGGAATAGTGTCAATATCGAGCCTCATTATTTTTCCAAGCAAGGATTTCTTATTCTGGGCAAAATTGTAAGGATCGCCAGTACCTCCGCCGTCTCCCATCATAAAATACAAATACCCATCGTGAGGACCAAAAAGAAGCTGCCCACCATGATGAGCTGTGAATGGGAGACCCATGGTGAATATCCGTCTAACTTC
>JAOVYX010016360.1:0-24916 GCA_035668315.1 Drosera spatulata | reverse complement strand
GAAGTCTAGGACAAGACCCATCACATGAACAACTCCATTATGGATATATAACCAGAATGTCGCAGGCTAGTAAATAGACTCCTAACGATCCAGAAAGCCAATCAATCATTTCATAAAAAAACAGTCCTCAACAACGCAACCAATGGAATGTGTCCTCGCTGGTACGGAAATATTCTTTATAATCTAACTTAACATTTGCACTAAGCACTACCTCCTACTGATGTTGCCAACAGCCAAAGGATATAATCATATTTTGTAATCTAGATCCTTAAAGAGAATATGTACTTCATCGAAAATAAGGACACCAGGCTTGTTACTATGCAAGAGGTGAAACATGGCATGACGAAACATGACAATAAACAGAAATGACCACAGGTAAAGTCATAAACTAACATGCTAAGGCGCTTAGGAATAGTGTCCATACAAACATAATACATAACGCTCTGCCTAACATCATCACAGCGTCCCACAACCACCTAAAATATCCACATGACCCTTTTATGATCGTTTCTAATAACCAATCTACCTTATGAACATAACCTTTAACATATTTTCATGCTCAAGTCCCTTCAAAAACATAAACCTTAACCCAAAAATATCGTCATCCCAACGAACTAACCAAACACAAGCACTTCAAAACCAATTCAACCCAACACAAGCAAATCCCTAAAGCTCCCTTATCGTCCTTTTTATTCCCAAACTCGTTTATAAACATAAACCCAACCCGACAACTTCATCATCCCGACGATCAAACCAGTCCCAAACACATCCATGTCTCATCGGCGTCTCCACATCCCTTCCTTGAAACCCAACACGCATTTTTCATCCACCATAACCATCAATCATGAATAATTCACATCACATACACACAAAATCACATCCTCGTCAATCCGACGGTATCACATCAACAACCTTTCATCACAATCCTGCATTCAAACACACATTTCATACACATTCAAGGAAGGTTTAGTGGTGGTTACCTCCCCGATGAGTTATTCGAAGCAAAACATGGGATGAGACGACGAGGACGATCAAATGAAGCGTCGGATCGCGCCCGGCCGCACCACGCCAGGGTCGGGCTTGTCGGGCCGGGGTCGGGCCTGCTGTCCGGGCTCCTGGGTTATCGAATCGGCACCGCTATCCGGGCTCGTCACGATGTCGGACTGCATCGGGTCGCTGCTCGGTCGCACCTGGATTGACTTCATAAACGGGCCATCCATCGGGCCGATGTCCAGGCTGCCCAGGGCTGCTATCGGGCTGGGGTTGATCGCGGTTGACGACGGCTGGATGAAAGTGGCTGGCAGCGGCGTGGTGGTGGGTGACCTAATCCGGTGGCGATGGTGGCTGGCAAGCTACAACGGCATGGCTGGCAGCGGCGGATCCTGTGGCAGGGCAGCAATAGCGACGACGGCATGGCTGGCAGCGGGGGTTTGGTGAGGGGTGTGATTAATCTATCCCTTAAAACATCTCACAGATTCTATTTATCCGTGTTTCGTATAATTTGTCTCTCAATAATTAATCGTTGTCGATTTAATTATCCCAAATATTTTATAATCATGTTTCGTTTAATTATCTCAAATTTTTAAACTTTAATTTGTATCTCAAACGCATAATAATTTTAACGATGTAACGTTTATTGTCTATAAATTTTATTTACTCATTCAATATATACGTACCGTACGTATATTTTATAACCATTATATATTTTTAAATCGAAAATTTTTTGGGATATTACAGAAGGCTTTTTGGGCTGGGTTATGCTCTACAATTTTATCATCTCCCTCTTTCCTTCACCATTTCCTCGTTATAATCAAACTTATAACAGTTATGAAACACTGATGTTGTATATATTAAGTATATACTAATATATTTCTTTCGTCTTATAATTCTCGCAACATATATATATTTTGTATTATTTTATATGTATGGATATAAGTCTCGTTTTCATATTAAATCACGTCTGATCATCTCTCAATATATATTAGGTTGAAATACTTAATTTATATAATTATTGATATTTCACGATAAATTTATAAAAAAAACTACGTTTGATCGTCGTTGTAAGTATATGAAATTTTATATCGACATACATGTTCAGTTAATCTATTATAAAAATTTCAGACCGAAAATAATATTATATTATCTCCATCATTAGGATCTTTATAAGGATCAAAGCGAGGGAGGTAAACAAAGTCACGGAGTAAACGTTAAAAACATAATTGTCCGGTCAAAAAAGGGCGGTCCTTTTTTCATGTTGACACATTAATTGATTTAATTCCCCCTCTGCAGCAGCGGCCATCACCCAACAAAAAAAAAAAAAAAAAAAGGCACCATCATCACCACCTACCCAATTACCATTTCTCACCTCAAATTCCCCCATTGATCACAAATTCAAACACCCATTTAGGGTTTCTCCCTACCCAAATGCGATTTTCATAAAAATCTGTCTCATCATTGGTGGGTTTGATCTCTGAGTAGGGTTTCCATGGTTTGATCGGGTCCAATTAGACCATTTCTCTCCCCAAATTCCCTAATTTATCCACTAATTCAAACACCCATTTAGGGTTTCTCCCTGCCCAAATGCAATTTCCATAAGAATCTGTCTTATCATTGGTGGGTTTGATCTCAAACTAGGGTTTCATGGTTTGATCAAATTTGATTCGATTTGATCTGGGTCCATTAGGGGGTGGAGAGTAATGATGGCGGGGTCGAGGGTGATCGTGGTGGCGGAGGACGGGAGAGATGATGGTGGCGGCGGCGGCGAATTTGGGTTTGTGGATTCGCCGAGTGGGAAGAAGACGAAGATGGAAGGAGCGAGGTTCCCGTTGTCGAAGGGGGAGATCGCGGTGGCGGTCGGGGTTTTCGTGGTGTTCTGTGTTGGATTGGGGTGTATATACTTGACGATGCCTGAGGCCGAGTATGGGAAGCTCAAGTTGCCTAGGACTATGTCCGAGCTTCGCTTGCTCAAGTATGGTGAATTTGGTTGGTTGGTTGGTTCGGTTCGGTTTGGTTTGTGTTGATGGAAATGGGATTTGTTTGGCTTTTGTATGTGAAGTTTATGTTCGCGGCGTTGTTGTATGTGAAGTTCATGCTACTAGTTCTTATGCAATATGAGTGTAGAATCATTGGGTTGGAAGCTACTGTCAATGAGTTGTTGATAGTCGGACAGGATCATGATCTATATGACTATATGTCTTGTTGCGGAGCTTTCTAATGTGGGTTTCTCATGGGAAGAATGTAGAGCTTAGGCTAATATCTATGAGGTGAAAATAGCACTTGCTTGGGTAGTGCTTTTGGGTGTGTTACTATATGTAGGAGCGGGTGGTAGGCATGACGAGCATTGTCGTTGCTTGGCACGGAAGACCGTAAATGCTGTTGGTGATTGCTGGTGTCTAATTTAAACTAGGGTGAATCAAACTACTTTGCGCATTTTGTGATAGGAATTATGGTATTCGAAATAGTATGAGATGGGGTAGTGTCGAAGGGAAGGAGTTGTATCAGCACTTTTCAGTTCTTTATATTTCATGTTCTATTTATCCTTCTGTAATCTGATTCCAGTGCTGAATGCTCAAATGTTCTTTCTGTTGTTCGTTAACTTCTTAAATTCTTCCTCTGCTCTTGATGTAATATATGCACGAACCTGTCACATCTCCCTGGTTAGAAGGTTCTTGGAGTTGAGTTTTGACCTTCCTGGTGTGATCCTAATGTTGTCATTTAGTCTTTCCTAGCTTTCTGTACCTCACACTACAGGGGTAACTAGTCGACCAACACATGCTTTATTTTAATTTCTGAACTTCGCTGCAGAGAGAATCTGGCAGTATATGCAAGCGATCATCCAGCTCAGTTTATCCTGGGATACTGCTCGACTTACATCTTCATGCAAACTTTCATGATTCCTGGAACCATATTCATGTCTTTGTTGGCTGGAGCTCTCTTTGGAGTTGTTAGAGGGCTCGCTTTGGTGGTTTTCAATGCCACTGCAGGCGCATCATCCTGTTTCTTCCTCTCTAAATTGATTGGGAGGCCAATAGTTACGTGGCTGTGGCCTGAAAAATTGAGATTCTTCCAAGGAGAGGTATGCTTGTTTAGATCTATGCGGCAAACCTTTCTTTTTGATTATGTTATGGTTTGGCTTTGTCTTTGATGTATCGGTCTCAGAATCAACATGACTCATGAGAGTATGATTTATTCAACAGATTGCGAAACGTCGGGAGAAGCTGTTGAACTACATGCTCTTTTTAAGGGTTACACCCACATTGCCCAATCTCTTTATTAACTTGGCGTCCCCGATAGTTGATATACCATTTCATGTTTTCTTTCTGGCAACGCTTGTTGGTCTTCTTCCTGCTTCATTCATCACTGTGAAGGTAAATATTGGTGATGCTACTTTATTTTATCGTGTGCATTTCCCTCCTTTGAGTTTATATAACTGAAATTCTTGTTATTGCCTGCTTTTTTGGGGGTTCAGGCTGGTCTTGCACTGGGTGACCTGAAGTCAGTGAAAGACCTGTATGATTTTAAAACCCTGGTGGTCCTTTTCCTAATTGGGTCGGTCGCCATATTCCCTACTCTAATGAAGAGGAAGCGAATCTATGAGTAAATGACGAAGGCCTCTTCTTGGCATATCTGACATTCATCGCTTGATGATTCCACATGCGTATTAACATTCCAGGAAGAGAATGAATCTTCGGATGGTTGCTGAAAGCCGGCTTTGCTAAGTTGGAGTTCTTCCATGTTTTATGCTACATAGAAGGTCGTTTTCTCACCGTTATCAAAGAAATTCTCATGCGAGTCCGAGATTGCTTACTGACTATGGATAACATGTATTGTATCGGGGAATGGTTCCCTGCTAAACTATAATATGTTGCACTGAGATGGAATAGATTGTAGACTGTGATCATATATATTTGTGAAAATTTTGTTACATTCTTAATGCAGGGTTCTGTTCTCGCTCGGTTTCACGAGAGTTGTCTTCGCTTAGCCATTGTTAATGCCAAACTCGGAAGGCCATTTTGTTCATTTTATTTGAAGTACGAGCGTAATAATCAGATGGAGTTACCACAGACGTCAATATTTCAGAGTCACTTTGTAGAAGCTGTTTCCCAGAAAAAAACTTCGGTGCGAGATCTGATTTAAAAGCATATAGCAAGAGCATGTAATGCTTCACTCTAGTCCTGAACTACGACAAGCCTCTCGCGAAGTTGATAGAGCACTGGAAAAAATGGAACATACAAATTGAACTTCTATTGCAATTGTGGAGGAGAAGTCTCTGCCGGGTAATCTTCATAGCCTGTGATCGCTGTTATCCTGATCCGCGTGATTGGCTGCAAGATCAAATAAAATTTCACCATCAAGAGAAAAGGATGATATGCGAAACATCAGTGTAAAGCGGACCTCTCTTAGCGCTTGCAAAATTCATGAGGACACGATGGTGGAGTATACCTGGCGATGACCAATATTTCTCGTGTAGTTCTTCTTCTTTTTGTACTTGAAGACAATCCTTTTCTTATCCAACAACTGAAATATACAGTATAGCACATCCAGTAGAGTTAGTTTCGCCCGTAGAGCCATTCTTTCAGAGGGAAACAGACATATGAATGATATACTAGTAAACAACCTGCTCCTCGACAACAGCATGAACAGCTGCATTTGTAACTACCGGCTGGCCGATGTAAGTACTTGTTTTGGTTTCAACAAGCAACACCTTGTTTAATACGATCTGCAAAAAATGCAACCTTAGTTGTTAGATTGGCATTGTAAGGTGGCTCAGAAGTTGTAAACTTGGTATGAACTGCAACCGAAATATGAGCTACAATAGTGAATAGCAAGCTGTTTCCGAAAAATGCTGAAGCTATAGCCATAACAAGACTATACATTAACAAAACAAATCAACTCTTTTATCGACATTAGCGTGGTGGACACTGGATATCATGACTTTCCCAGTACCTTGTATCATATCTGATTTTCCTCCTTTCGTATTAATTATATGCTATGCCATACTTTACATTTTCTACAGGACTTCTTTTTAGTCTTCTTGTACCCTTTTCTGAGTTGCACATCTTCCTCTACTTCACGTCTTCCTAGGAGGTCTTTGTTTTACAAGAACAAAAGAAGACATCCGCCTCTCATCTTGCATAACAAGACTGTTAAGTAGATTAATAGGGCGATCTCACACAAAAAGAAGGCATTTTAAAGGCATCAGCATCTCAACGATAATAGTGCAAAATATTGAGCATCACATTCTTGAGAAACTTACAAACTCCGACTTGAAACAGGTTGAATCAAAACATGGTGCGGAAGCCGTTACCTTGTCATTAACTTTGGCATCTTTAAGTCTCTGAGTATGTATCCATCTCCCAGGGAAAACAATGTACTGCCGAGAACCAACCTAACAAACACCAAAACAAGGAAATACAGTTCAAAACAAATCATCAAAATCTATCACAGGACAATGCACCAAACAGCCAACAATCAATGTATCTCGTTTTGCATCCCCGAAAGGGCCGAAACAAGCCCCCAATGCAGAAGTTCAAGCAAGCTAGTAACTTCTCTAATTACACCTCATTTGAGAACATCACAATCTTCATGATTCATTCATCCACTAGCCATTTAACGATACCGAACATCACAATCTTCATGATTCATTCATCCACTAGCCAGAACATCACAATCTTCATGATTCATTCATCCACTAGCCATTTAACGATATTGGTATCGTTCAATATGCAAAGCGATTAGCCGTAGAACCCAACACGACTACATAGCGAATCCAATACACTGATCCATCATGGTAGCAACAATGCTGCTACTTCAAACAACAACCAAAACCAACAAAATCCACAAAGTTAACAAAAATACAAAACCTATTAAACCTCTGGGTTCCAACCCAAAACCAATTGGTCATGGGTGGAGTAGTCCTGTATCTATATATAAGATTGTAATATTTTCATTGTGGATAAACTATTCTAACACAATCATCAAAAACACCAATCAAAACCCTCATCGCCGCCACATTTCATCAAACACCTAACATCCGCAAAACCCCAAATCAACACTCCAAAACCTCCAATCCCCCAAATGGGCAATCCCAAATCACACTCCCAAAACCCTAACCAAACCCAAAAACCCTAATCCCAATCCACCCACCATAACAACAGCGAAAATCTCTTCCCTCTTCGGCGACGAAAGCTTCGCCTTGATACCCTCAGACGCAGCCTTCAACGCCTGATCCTCACCCTCCTCATCTTCTTCCAAGTCCCTTTCGGTTACAACCTGGGATTTCTGTACTGAGATTCTGGGCACAGTTAGATTTTGTCGGCGAGTACAAATTACAGGTGAAAAGGTGAGTCGTTGAGGGGGGATTGAGGGGAGAGTGGGTTTGGGGAGTGAAAGGGGAAATGGGTTTTGGTGAATTTGGGGTTTTGTGGGTGTTGTTGTGTTGGTGTTGAGGAGGGAAGTGGAGAATGATAGGATGGTTATTGACGCCATTGTTGAGCAGAGGTTCTGTTTCTCTGATTCTGTGAGCGTTGTGTGGATTCTTATCCGGTTTGCTCAAGACAAGTGATAGTCTGGGTACAAACCCAAATTCCTCCTTTGCTCAAAATCGTATCGTATTTATTCAGGTGTTTTTGTTCATGTTTTTATTTAAAATTGTGAAAAATAAAATGAACCAACAAAAATAAAAAATCAAAAAAAAATTCAAAATTATTTCTTGGTAAAAAGATTCTTAAAAATGTTTAATATTGCTACTCAAAACTGTGAAAATCAAAATCAATAATAACAATAGAAAATTAATAACGAAAACTGACATCATTTTATAAAATAAATTAATTTTTTATAAAAAGAATTTTGAATATTATACTTCAAAACTACAAAAATGAGAAATCAAAAACCAATTTTTCTATTTTCTATTTTCGTTTCATCCATTTCACAAACAAAAATCAGAAACACATACTTCCATTTTATTACCCAGTGAAACAAAAATAGAAAATTAGAAATAAAAATGATACCAAACAAGCCTTTACTTATTATAGCCAGATGAAATGAAAAACTGAAATTGAAAACCTTTTTTTTTCTTCAGATTTTCTGTTTTCTACTTCCGTTTTATTTGTTTAGAATTTTTATAATGTTATAAATCTTTCAAGTGTTTTTTAGTATTTTACGGTCATTTCAAAACTTTTTTATTTTGTAGGTGTTTTCATTTGCTTTTTAGTGTTCTAAAAAAAATTGAGTTATTTCTAGTTTTTAACATTTTCAAATATTTTCTAGTGGAATTGAAAAAAAAAACATTTCTATTTCACCGTCTAATGATACAAAAACAGTAAACGAGAGTGATTTCAATCCGACCCTCAAGTTTTAACGGGACATTGTATGGAAACTCTTCTTTCATCGATTGAACTTACATAGATCACACTTGATTTAGTGATAACTGCTCCACCCAAAGTCAACGAACAAGAGAAAACTAAAAAATGATTGCACAATGAACTGTCCATACCATTTCCTTGAGATGATCTGTTTGCAGTATATAAAAATCGTTGATTACAGGATGATATCGCCTTGCCATTAGGCGATGTTTGAAAAAATATGATTCGTTGGTATTGCATTTAGCAAAAAAGGTACGGTAAACAACAACTAGAGTGCGTAGAGCTCCGGAGATTCTTTCAAGAGAAGAAAAAGATACTAACTCGTAACTAGAGGATGTTATAGGTCAAGTCCAAGATCCTTCGTACACATGAGTATCACATCAGATTTTGATCATACAAAACATGTAATGATCCAACACCATAAACGACTATCCTTTCGAACGATACAATAGCGACCTTATAAAGTTATGCCACTGTCACTTACAAGTTGAATCAGCTTGGAGACTGCCTAGAATGCAAAGTCCAGTAAAATCGAACTGAGTATTGCACCATATAAAGTTTAGAGTGCAGAGCTAAATGTGTCGGCTACTATCCCACTAACAGATGATTTACGCAGATGTTGGTTGAATTTTAGTCATTGTTTGATGCTGCATCAATGTTTGTATCCACTACAGGCTGTACAGGAGACGAGCGCACCAGCTCAATTAGCATCAAGCACCACGGCATCTGAGGAAGCAGTGTTGTTTACCCCAAGGGCATCGGCCAAATTGAAGTTCAGGTTTCCTCTCATGCTTCTCCCTCCTATCTCTGCGTCGCCCTTTTTCATCATTGCGGCAAACTCCCCGTAGTCTATCCTCCCATCCTATTGGATTCAAAGAATACGGAGTTAGCAGCAACACAGGCTAATGAAATGGATACATAAAAGGGACAGAGAAAAGTACAAAGGGAGACTTAAACTAACATTATCCAGGTCGATTTCTTTGATCGTGTCGTCGAGATGAACATCACCAAGGCCAAACTCCTTGCATGCCTGCTGAAGCTCATCAATGGTTATATAACCGCTACCATCTTTGTCGAAGTACAAGAAGGCTGCCACCAAGTTCTCCTCCCGCTCCATTTTATTAATGTGTAAGGTAGCAGCGAGAAATTCTCCATAATCGATTGTTCCACTATTGTCAATGTCGGCCTACATTTGAATAAGATTTAGACATTTGAACATGCAATTAAGACGATATGTCCATTAAACCTTCTCCAAAATCGATGGCGGCATACATCATAACTTTGTTTAAATCAATGTTTTTTTCTCTTTCCAAGTTAAAAGGAAAGTTTTACAAGATAGTTATTTGACCAACGATGCTGTATGGGTCAGAATGTTGGACAATTAAGCTGCAGCATATATAGAAGATGAGTGTAAACGAGATGAAAATGTTAAGGTGGATGTGTGGACATACAAAAATAGATAGGATACGAAATGAATTTATTAGACAAAAAGTGGGTATGGTTTCAGTAGAAGATAAGATGAGGGAGTCACGACTAAGATGGTATGGTCACGTGAAACGCAGACCAGTCATAACTTCTGTTAGGAGATGTGAAGGTTGGGAGTTAGCACATTTCAAGAGAGGACGAGAAAGACCTAAAAAGACCATGAGAGAAACCTTGAAGTATGATATGGCCTATCATAATCTTACAGAAGATGATGTACATGACAGATTAGAATGACGCCGTCATATTCATATAGCCGACCCCATTTGATGGGATAAAGGCTTGATTTGTTGTTGTTGTACCTTCATCACTAACACAATGAAATATGCTTTCTTACTACATCAAGAAAGTTTGAAGAAAATGCCCACAATAGCAAGTTTCTCAATGGGCCGCATACTAGTACCAACTCTTAAGGAGATAAAATGGAAATATGCAAGTGGTAAGTTGCTATAAGTGCAAACTCAGGAAAAACACCACAGAAAGCAGAATTTAAACTGTACCGCGCTCATCAAATCCTTGATCTCGGAGTCTATCAAATTGGAACCAACTTTTTTAAGTCCCTCTTTCAGTTCTTCAAAAGTTATAGTCCCACTGCTGTCAGCATCAATCATCTTGAACAGCTCTTTCAAACCGCCAATCTCTTCTTCTGATAGTCTTTCAGCAATAACCTGAAACTGAAATTCGTTATACAAAGAACTCAGAATTTAACAGGAAACACTAGGTTCAAGAAAAGCACAGCACATCATACCCGCAATGCCATCTTCTTAAGCTTGTTCATTGCCGAAAACTGCTTCAAACGGGTTAAAACTGCAGAATCGAGAGGCTTGTCTGGTGCCACAGTGTCATCCACAATCCAAGGGTGACCTTAAATAGATATATCACAACTTAATATCAATACAGGCAATGAGTATTGAGTAGGCAGCGGAATGTCTCCATTTACACAAGATGGCAACAATTTCAGGTAACTTTTGGAATAAAAAATGACTCACAAAGAACTTGATGTGCTGTAATTCTTTTTTTTGGATCTCTATCTAGCATTTTCCTGATCAAATCCTTCGCACTATCCGAAATACTTGGCCATGGGTCAGATTCAAAGTCTAGTTTCCCATGCAAAATCTGTCTGAAGATCCCTGAGTCACTTTCTGCAAGAAATAAGACGCATGAATTAGAATAGTAATCCAAGGAAGTGAGCAAAAAGAATTCAGATGGATGCTTTCCATAAAAACTTCAGAGCACATAACTAATCCTGTGCTTACCAGCCCAAAAGGGAGGAACTCCGCTTAGTAATATATAAAGGATCACACCAGCACTCCATACATCTATTTCACGACCATAGCGCTTGCACAACACTTCAGGCGCCACGTAGTAGGGACTTCCAACTACATCTGTAAATTTCTGATCTGGGAAACACGGAAAAAAAGGGGAAAAAAGAGACACTATATCACTAAAGAGCCCACGTAAAACATGTCACCTCATACAACCGTGTACTTCTACACAGCATCCCTGATATCTTAGGCCCCAAATCATGCTATAATAGCAAAGAACAGGTGATTGATATACAGGTATAAAGAGGCAACCAACAAAGTAGACCAGAAGATAGACCAAAACCACAGATTCGCAAACAGAGATGTGGATCGAACCAGGCTTATAGAACACGGAGAGACCGAAATCAGTGGCCTTAAGCTTAGAATCCTCGTCCTCACTCGCGAACAAGAAATTCTCAGGCTTGAGATCCCTATGAATAACCCCAAGAGAATGACAAGCCTCAACAACACCAACAATGGTCTTCATCAACTGAGCAGCCTGTCTCTCACTATAATGACCCTTTTCCAAAATCCTATCAAACAGCTCCCCACCAGCACACAACTCCATCACCAAATGCACAAACACGGAATCCTCATAAGCCCCTTTGATCCTAACCACATTTGGGTGCTCAGATAAATGATGCATTATCTGAATCTCTCTCCACACATCCTCATAATCTTCCCTACACAACAGCTTTCGTTTCGGGATCGATTTACAGGCGTATCGATCACCTGTCGATTTCTCAATGCAAGAATATGTTGTCCCAAATTGCCCTTGTCCTAGTTTCTTGCCTATCAAGAAATGATCTCTGAGTCTTGGTGTTTGATACGGCAACACCATGTATGTGGGTATCGTCGCCAGTGTCGCTGGCTTCCTCGCCGCCGTCGCCGGTGGCGGTGTTGGCTTCTCCGGCGCCGATTCCGATTCCATTTTTGGGGATTTTGCGCTTGGGATTTGATCTATTGACCTGAAAATGGGTGATTTGACCCGATTGGGATTTCCTTCATGGGAGGAAAATTCGTTGATGGGATTTGAAATTCGCAGGTGGAATTGAAATGGGTTGGATTGATTTGATTGGAAAGATTCGAGCGTCGTTTGATTTGTCAATCTTGATATGTCATATGTTGATTTGAGGTTGTCTGGTTTTGTTTTTTGTTCTGGCTTTCTCCCCTCTTTTTCTCCGGTATGTGGATGTTCCGCAATAATTTCTTTCGAACAATATTTTAATACTATCCCATCCCATCAAACATGAAACATCTGTCACATATATCATAAAATTGATCATTTTATGAATGACATTTAAAATAATCAAATAATATTTTTATATTTTTTATTTTGTATTATTAATAATATTATTAATCATAATAGAATTCAATAAGTATTTTTGAAGTTTTATTTATTGATTTAAAATCACGAGAAAATTATATCATTAGTGTCAGATTAAAATAGATAACTTAAATTATCATTAATATTTCACGATAATTTTTCAAAAAATGACGTTTGATCGTTCCGTGACATAATTCAAACTTCGTCTTGATAAATGCACTAAAAGAGTAATTTTTATCATGAAACATCAAAAATAATTTAAGTTACATATTATAACTCTGGGTTATAATAAATTTCATGCCATATCATCTAATAATAAAAAATAATATATCAAAATATTAATGAATAATATATTTATTATACGATATTGTATGTTTTATAATACGGAAGGAGTAGGTAATATACTTTTGGTTCAGTGCCGTAGGTTACATAGCTCAATCCTATTGTTTGTTGCCATTGCGGAAGTAGGTAATATACTTGATCATACAAAAAATGGAATATGTGACATCAAACCATAATGGTTATTTAAGGATTATTTGTTATCATTGTTAAAATTATGAAAATGAAAATTAATAATAGAAACAGAAAATCAATACTAAAAATCATACACTTCATATACTTTCATGTATTTTTAGAGAAAATTTTGAATAAAGTGTAACAGAAAATAGAAACTTAAAATCATTTTGAAAAAAGGGAATATGATGTTAAACCATTTTGAAAAAAAAGAATATGATACTAACATCATGTGTTGATAAAAATGAATGAATGATAAAGATTAAATGAGTTGAAAATTTCAAAAAGTTAAAAAAATATTCATAATTAGATATATCCTAATAACATATTTGTATATTGTTAATAACAAACTCTCTTGTTTTCTGCTTCTGTTTTATCCATTTAAAAAAAAATCAATATCAAACAATTCTATTTATCAACAGTGAAACAAAAATAGAAAATCAAAAATACCAACAATATCAAACTTATCATATCTGGTTGGCCGACTTGATTTCTTAATTACAACCTCAAGAGCTTCCTTATCATATCTCATCTGGAATTCAGATATGGTTAGTTAAATTGCTTAATCCAAATATCAGAATTCTTCCAAGATCATAGTCCAAGTGTTCCACAAGCCAAAGCACACCAGCAAACAGTTTCAGGCATAAGACAAGTAGTATACATTTATCATTATGCTCAAGTAATGTACCACATTCAAATGTAATCGCAACAAATTGTATGAGGAAAAGAAGATAATCCTCGAATAGGTTCAAAACAAGCACGGAAGATGCTCGAGGGAATCAGGGATGCAACGATGTATAATCAGTTCCCAGTCTCCGGATTAATTCGTCCCAATTCTCCTTTCATCGGATGATAAATATGTGGCGGAGTAACTTGGGTGACGTCGGGATGTTCTGGGAAAACAACGAAAAATCAATCAACATAGTCATCGAAATCTGCAGTCAGCTTTTGAGGAGTTAAAGATAACGTACTTGACATGATCGAAGCTTGTTTATGAGTTAGCTTGGCAACAAACACGGAGTTATAGGAGAATTCGTACACGAAAGCTCGTCTAGCTGTATTTGTGCTGTCAGATTCAACATAAGACATGGATGCAACATGAGAAAACTTTACAGCGAGCATATATCAACTGATATGACTGAATCCAGCCTCGACATGCATATCTTATTTGGTCAGACTGCAACATGAATTGAGATAAATTTGTCTTGGTACACAAAAAGTCAAACTGTCAGTAATTATTTTTTAACACAGAAGAGATATTTATCTACAATCTATTTGAAAGCTAGCAATTGATCAGAGGCGGGTGGCATATACCTTCCAAGCACGGAAGCCAGGATCGAAAGATGGTAGGATCTACCAGTTCTTCCAGTCCAAACGATGTATATATCACGAAAAGGAGCGGGAGATGGAGCTTTATCCCTCCCCCCCTATTCCGACCACTGCCTCAGTCTCGCTGCTCAAATGAACAGCTACGAGACAACAAAGCACAAACATGGATGCCGCAGTTCTGGTAGAGATCATCTTGCTCGAGCCTATGCGGCAAAGGACACTGCTCCTTTCCTTTTTATAATTCACGGTCTCTCTCTCAATCTCTCCTCCCTTCTTATAGAAGAACCGTGAAGTGGACTGGCTGTGAAGCAAATGAAACTCCCAGACACGGATTAACTTAGAGTGAACGAAACTCCCAGGGACTGTTTAACAAAGAGTAAATGCAATATTTATAACGAAATATCGTCTGTTATCCAAAGACTTTTGTGTAAATGCTAAAGCCTTCGACTCGAAAGGCAGTTACCTATATGGCATAAGAGTGGTGCTTTGGCTCTTCGGAGCTTGCAGCAGACATACAACTAACTGTACAAGATTGTGGTGGTCAGTAACTCCTTTCCCGTTTCGGCATATGTCTGTCCACTTATGTTCTATTGACAATGTAGCTAAACTTGAAAATCGTCGAGGATCTCAAAGAGCTCGCATAATCTTCATACATAGGCAGTAGGCTTAAAAGTCAAGCAACACAAACAAGAGAAGACGAGATGCGTCAGCTACAGAAAAATATGGATAAGATTATAAATGCTAACCCATTTGCGAATAGAAGGTCTTAGGACACTCAACAAGGTCGCACTGAACACTATAGCATTCAGTTGAATGCCACCATCCACCATTGCAGAAGAGCTTACTCCTCAATATTAATCACATGCAAAAGTATAAGCCGCAATTTTCGAAAGAAATCAAAAGGGAGACATTGTCATCCTTTTTTCACCCACCTTTTCTTGCTGGAACTGAAGCATCAAAGCTCGGGTTTTACGATTAGGAGCTAGGCCAAGATCCTTCATTTTCGCGTACATCTTTTTGGCCAACTGGATCTCGCCTTTAAAACACAATCCATGGATTACAGCATTGTACGCAGAAGCATTAGGAGGTGTCGCCTGCAAGCAAAAATGTAACTAGGGTTACTAGACAAGAAGGTTTATTCGGTTCGTTTTAACGCCGTGAGACAAAATACACAAGGAAAGATAATAAATCATGGATAGAAGAGATCATACTTTCAATATCTTCACTAGTTCAAGCCACATGGATCCCAAAATGCAACATCTTATCAGTGAAAGATGAGTATATGTGTCCGGCGTGCACCTTACATGAATCATATGCTCGTAAACTTGGATTGCGATTTCCGGCTTTTCAGCTGCCTCACAGGCAACAATCACAAGATTGAAAGATACATTAGAAACATGTATTCCAGACTCTTCCATCTTCCAAAGAATCTGAATTGCTTTCTCCCACAGCCCAAGTTTTCGGCAAATCTTCAGAGCAACGAGGCACAATTGCTCATTCATCACAACACTCCTATCCTTGTCAATTGTATCATAGAGCCGAAGAGCATCAGCATAATAGTTGGCATGGTAGTAAGCTCCAAGCAATCCGTTCCATGTATATGAATCGGGCGACAGGCCTAATCCTTGCATGATATCATGAACCCAAAACGCTGCTTTCACATTCCCAGCTTTCCCAAGCAAGTTAATCACCGTGTTACATGCTACCAAACTCGGCGTCAGGTTGTTATCAAGCATATCTTGGAATACACCCAATGCCAAATCTGTCTTTCCCTCATTCGCATAAGCACCGATAATGGCATGCATGGCATCATCAGTAGGAATTAACCCAAAATGACGCATCTCATTGTAAGCCTCGATCGCAAGCTCACTCCTTCCACAACGAACAAACGTGCAAACCAATACACGGTAAGTCACCATTGTCCCAAACTGCCCATCCAACCGCATAGCATTCCATACCTTCTCCATCTCAACCAAGTCATTTTCTCTTCCACAAATCGAGAGCATGGTATTATAAACAATGGCATCAAAACCCTTCTTGCTCTCACTCTCATTTTCCAATTCCCAAAACATCTTGAGCGCGGCTGCACTGCCACAACCACTCGCAACAGCTTTAAGCACCAAGCTATACGAGTGTCCTGAGATTACTCCGTTTATTTTCATAAACTCAAAAACACCTACAGCATGATCCAGCATGTTATTCCTCGCTAAACCAGATAAAAGAGCATTACAAGTACGCAACTCAGGTCGAAGCTTCAATCGCTCCATGGACTTAAAAAACTCCAATGCACTCCTTATCTTATTGGCTCTACAAAGCGACAGAATCCGACCCGACAACACCTTCTCATCCCTTTCCTCCAGATAATGAACCCTGATTTCACTTCTATCCACCGCCACCCGCTTCTTTTCGCGAATCATATCACCATTCACACTCAAACCCCTGGAAGGCTCCAACTCTTCCATCTCCTCCACTTCAACCAATGCCTTCTCCTCCTCATCTACTTTACAAATCAGCCCATTCACAACCCTCGAATCGACTACCTCGAGACCCGTCACATCGAAACCCTTTTCGGGTCTTCTCGATAAACTCAACTGACAGGAGTTTGATTCATTGATCCCCAAAGCAGTGACCTTCGAATCGAATCTCCACCCACCACAAACCCAATTGAATGAGAATCTATCAAGATTTGAGTACTTACAAGAATCCCAACTCAAACAACAATTGGGTATGTTTGAGAACCCTTGAAAACTTAGCACACTCATCTGGGTATCGATTTCAGCGACTCAAACAATTGGGATGAAACCCAATTCACCAATAATCATAATAACATCGATGGAGCAAAGATATCGAATAAAAATCAACTAACACCAAAGATTGAAAATACTTCTTCGAGGAACCAGTTCAGTTAAGGGATACTTGGACTGACAAGAAGCGGAACCCAGCGGAGAACTGGTGGTTGCTGGCCGTCACAGCCGGAGATGAGACGGCGGCGAGTGGCACGGGACTGGAGAGCCGTTGCCGGTTGAGGGTTTGAGATAAGAAAGATCGGAAGGGGATGGATAGGAAAGGAGTGGTATCAACTCGCATATTTTAGGGAAAAAGCATTTTAGTTTGTGTATTTTCGTTTTTTTGCATTTAACTGCCATCTGAACTTGGAAATAGTCGCGTGATCTTTTATATTTTGTATAATTTTATAAATTTGATATATCAGTGAAACCCCAAAAAATATCATGTACATAAAAATAAAAAATTCAAAAGGTCAGAATTTTTTCATGAGAACACACAATAGGTATTGCAACGATGTCACTTTATCGTCTTGATGTCTCATAACAGAAGTCAAAATGTACCTCGGCATATCATGAGAACATATTGTCGACTAAACGATGTTGAAAAAACATAGATATTGCCCTATTTCTGAGCCTTTGGAATTCCGAGACTTGTTATGTTCGGCATCCACAATATTCTTAACCGATGATTGAAATTCAATTACCTAAATCACAAGATAGTACCTGCATCGTTTTTTCTGTTCTATAGTTGATGTGATCCATGTACTACAGTATGTGCTACATTGGTTCCCATATGTTGATTTGATCGATTGGAACTAATGGAAGGTGAAATCGCTGGTTGGCGGGCAGTCAATTTAAGCTTCATGATAAAAACTCATGTCTCCGCGTGGATCTCTTCGAGGTATGAGATTCCCAACTGGGAACATTTGACTGTATGGATCATAAGTGTCATCCTCAAAACACAAGCATCATCGCAATTATCCCAAAACAGTGCAGAAGAAAGCTAAACCCGCAGCTAAACACGACAAGATATTATAATAGATGTCAATATACGAGCCCAAGCATGAGGAATCATTCAGATACACAAGTCAGTCGTCTGCTCTTATCTGTAGCTTCCTGTACAATGGATTTCGCCTCTTCATTATTCATAATATTTGACGGACTGTTAGTAGTAGTATATCGCTTTGAGCTTAGTGGCTTCTCGCTGTTCATTCCGCGTACTGGTTGCAGCTCGAGCCTCCTGCTTTCTACAA
Source organism: Drosera spatulata (assembly GCA_035668315.1). NCBI lineage: Eukaryota > Viridiplantae > Streptophyta > Magnoliopsida > Caryophyllales > Droseraceae > Drosera > Drosera spatulata. The sequence continues at coordinate 6,559 of JAOVYX010016360.1, read as the reverse complement.
CTTGAATAACCCCAGGTGCCTCTGCCAATCACAAACAATAAGGTCCTCAGTATTTTCACATCAGCAAACCAAATCAAACCAAATCCATGGGTTTGCAAATTCAAAAACAGATTTGAGCAGCAAAATACCCCTTGAAACAGAGTTCATGATGAAGCACACCCTTGTATGGGTTTACTCATTGCCATGAGCAAACAAAAGGAATGTCACGGGGATGTAGACGAAGGACGAGGAAGGAAGTGCTTTTTTTTTTTCTTCAAGGAAACAAGGCAATTGTGTGCTCTGCTACATTTAACAAATGTGAGATCACTAGTAATGAAAGATTAGATGGCTATGTTATGTATGCACTAGGATGGCAAGGATGGTTGAAGCAGGAGGCAACCCGAGCGATTTAGTCCCTGCAAGGACATAGAGTCCATCTCCTTCAAGAGTTCTGGTACCTAGCAGGTTCTACTGGTCTTATTGGAAACAAAATACTAGCTCTTTCGTTTAATATGAAAACTCAAACTAGGAAGAAAAAAAAACAAAACAAAAAAAAAAAAAACAGAATAGCTTGGCTCTCACATGAAACATCAAATGCGTGAAACTAAAAACCAACAGAGAAGATGCAAGGCATACTTGAGAGTTTTGGCGACTTGCTCCGGTGTAAGCTTGGCAGAGAAACCAGTCGCCACAGTCTTGTAAACATATATCAGAGCGTCTTTTGCTGCCTCCTCACTGTTCCATACAGCAAACAAAACGACCAGCACATACAATTTTAGCAACAATGAGAACACCAAAAACACGACCAAAATGAGGGCATGAAGATCATCTATGTCAAAACCCAATTGTTTTGCTTCCAATTGCATTTCATCCTCCACAAGCAAACTCCGCATCATTTGTTTTTTCATTGATATTTGATTATAATTTTCAATGAATGACTAGACACTTGCATTGCTGCACATCATGATGATAATCCCATTACAACGTGTCCAAGAAAACTGATAAAATTATCTATTCCATTAATGTTGAACAATTCTCAAGCTCGTGGGGGCTGACAGGGGCCATAGCCCCCCTCACATTTTGAAATCCCATGAAATATGTATATGAGGTTTTTGGTTCACGTGAATTATTTCTCCATCTTTCAACAATGGGATTAACAATGGGATTAGTTGGTGAGAAATTTAAGGAACAGTTACAACAAAAAAAGAAAGAGGTAAAATCAATAATTCAACCTACGGTTAAACTAATATGAGATCTTTCTTTTTCATAATACTCCAAATTCTTAACTAACGACTTTTGTTTCTTCTTTTTGTAAATAATTCTTCATCAATGATAATTTCCTTGACAATGATTTCACATAAATTCAATCATTTGCTTTCTCTTAACAAGTGAATACCATATATCCGTTTTTTCCCCGCTCAAGCTACCAATCATCTTCTAAATGTTTATTATATAGACATTTTGTTTTTATTATTGCGCCTCCTTAAATAATCGTCGTGGTCCACCCCTGTTTATGGGTACTAGGAATACTTCCAACACCGACACCAAAGATTATTGGAAACAGAGTCTTGTGTTAAGAATATCTTACCCAGAAATTCGGGAAAACAAACGAAGTGCATATACAAATTATAAATCCCGGGTTTCTCTACTCAGTTCACCCTAGAAGTTTAATATCGTGAACACCATGCTCGGAGAAACAGAAAACAAAAACCGAATAGTTGTTTTTTCTTTTGATTCTATCTCATAAAAATCAACAAACCATATCAAACATTTCTCATACGGTATTCACGGAAACGCAAACAGAAAAAAAAAAAAAAAAACGATATCAAACAGGGCCTTAATAAGTTCACAAAAATAACCCCAACAGTAAACCCCAATTGTCAGCTGCCGAGGACGGATGAGAGGGTGCGGAGGTGGTGAGTCTCGGTGTCGACGCCCTCAAGCGGCTGCTCCGTATACACAATGTACACCGCCGCCTTGCAATCCTCTTTCCCTTCTGCTCCTTTACCACCCGATTCCTGCTTGGAATTCTCCGCCATTGTTGTGCTGCTCGACACGAGAATGATTATGACAAGAAGAGAGATGATCGTAAATGTATTGGTGGACGACAATGGCGAGAATCGCATGTTGCGTGCTGTGAGATTTGGATATGCATTGGTTTTGTCAGTTGGGATGAGGAGGAGGAGGAGGATCTGAGACATATCATTTTTGTTTTTTTCTTTCCATCTGAAAAAAATATTGTATACATCTGATATGATATCATTCCCCATGTTCTACGTGATGGTGTTAACCGTTCAATTTATGGGCCCCATTGAAGGTGGACTGCCCGGATGGACCATGAGGTGGCCCAATGACAGCGCTGTGAAGTAGTTGGACTTGGTTGGATTTGATGGGATGGCTGTGGCCTGTGAGATACGTAAACTGTTAGCCCATTTTCATTCTGGCCCATAATGAGTCCACTTTCACCTCCATCTTCGGGCCTTGCATAAACCATGCCGAAATTTAAGAACTTACAGTATCATTTTTGTTTGTAGTTTTTTGTTTTCTTTTTTCGTTAATTAATAAAATAAAAAAATTACTTTTTTATTTTTGATTTTGAAACGGATATAAAGAAAATAAAAAACCATAAAAAATGATTTTTGTTTTGTGTTTCATATTTCATCTAAATAAAGTATTCAAAATCATTTTTATCAAAAAATATTTTATTTCGCAAAGTGACCTTGGTTTTTTGTTTGTGTTACTGAGTTTAATTTTCAAAGTTTTGAGCAGCAATATCAATGAGTCCTTGAACCTTAATTGTATATGTTAGGCCTATTTTGACAATGTTTCAAAGATCAAAATTAATCATTAAAATTTATATAAAAAATTAATAAAATAAAATCAAGAACTATTGATCGAATGATAAATAATTATTGTTCAAATTAAGTAGTAAAAAATTCAATGCTTTCTAAGCCAGCAGAGAACAATCTTTTTATTAGGAATATTCAACATGTTTTTTAAAAAAATATTTTTTAACAACGTAATAAAATTATGTCACGTCTAGTGTAGGATTCAATTATATAATTGAAATTATTATTAGTTTAGATAACGATGTTTAATTATCCAACAATGTGAATCAAACTTTGTCATCATCAAATATGTATAGTCATGTATTTCATTCATTTTAAGACAATCATGTACTTTCTTCGTCTCACGAAAGATGCAATATTTTGACTTTTGATATTATTTCGTACGTATTTTGACAAACGTTGTGTTATCATTAAACGATATAAAAATAAAAAAATTTTTAATCCAGATTATACTACATAATAAGAACTATTATTGGTGTTTCACGAAAAATTTATAAAATATATCATTCGATCGTCTCATGAGATGCTTAAAAATTCACATAATATATATACACAATCAAAAGATTACAACCTTCACTTGATAAAGGAGTATTTCATTCATTTTAAAACGGACAGAATATTTATGCATGAAGCTGCGACATGGATGAATAGATGATAGAGTGCTACCATACACAAGTTGACCCGGGTGATTCTGAAGCAGGCATGTGCAGAAAGAATCGGAGGACAAAAGACCGAGGCCACAGAGGCACAGACTCAGTTCACTGAAGACATTTTAGCAGATCAAGCTTGGATACTCTCACGTGACGCTAAGAGCCATACATGTACGGCCAACGTTTATCTGCTGCACGTGATCTCGCCTCCGATTAAAGTTGTTCCTCCATTTTGTTGTCAAAACTTTTTTCATTTGTTTTGCGCCATTGATGGCGGACGACAGCAAGGTAAGGGAGAAGATAGCACGCAGCGGAACTATTTAGATATATATACAGTGAACATTTGTATCAGACTTTTTGTATTTTTTTCTTTCCGTTTTTCACCTTTTATTATACATATAATGCTGTAGTTACATTCTATTAGACCCCGATCTATGACAAATAAGTCATAATATCAAATATTTATATTGAAATATTGATGATATTTTGTTATAATATTACTATTCAATCAAATAAAAAAAATAAGTGATCATTAATGTTTATTGGAAATGTCCATGTATACCGTAACGGTAATTTGTTGATTACTCATGCAAGATCTTATGAAAAAAGCTCTAGATATTTTTTTTATTAAGATAATTATCATTTGATCACCTATTTCAATCTTAGTTATCAATTAATTATAATCAAGATTTTTTTATCAATTAGTTCACAATCATAATTAATGCACTAATCATATCCAGTCATATAAAGAAACATATTTGATTTAAAATCAATTTACAAGATTGTAATCCTAACTATTCTAAACACCAAAAAGGATGTATATAATCTTCAATCAAAGACACAATAATTACAAACAACGTCCTCAAAAACCCTACCCGACAGTACATCCATTCTCGGAACTTATAGTAAGGGTCGATCATGCGTCCCCAGAGCGGACAGTTCACCCGATGTCGGAGTCAACAGTGCGTCACCGGAACAGACAGTACATTGTCGAAGTGAACAATACGTTGTTGGAGTGGATTACATGTTGTCGAATGAGAAAAACAGTACGTCAGATGCCAAAAGCAAAGACAACGCGCCAAACACAATAAACAGTGGGCTTCACAAATTATAATCTTTAAGACATTGTCATCGTCGTCGTCACCAACAGTGCTCCCAACAGTACGTGTATCCTTGACGATAAATTCTAACTCATCGGAGTCGATAATACGTCGTCGAAGACAACAGTACAACCATCGTTGGAATCAACGGTGCGTCCGTCGGAATCGATAGTACGTTATTAGAGTTAGTACGCCACCGTCGAAGTACACAATGCTCCCCGATCCTTCGCAACACCACCTCCACACCTTCACTCCTCCGTCTCGCTCTCTCTTCCTCCACCTTTATGCCGCCCCCATTCTCGTGATCGAATCCCTGAATGCACCGGCCTGGTCGTCAACCTTAATCCTCTTCGGCAGGAACTTCTCGAGGATCTTGTCCTCCAACAACTTCGAGCAATCGATCATGAACTCCCCTCCTCTGGCCTAGCCCCTTGCGCAATGTAAAGCCCCGACTTTTCGTACCGAAAGAGACGTGAGCGTTATGTCGTCACGAATCCGGTCCGTGATAAGACCAAATAAACCAAACGGGTTTAGGGGTATAGAAGTCAAGGAATCTAGAAACAGTACCTACATTCATAACTTACAATTTCGAATACCTATTTAGTTACAACATTTGTGCAGAGGCTATGCAAGTCGAATATTCCTTTAAACAAAATAGTTCCTCTAATCTGTTATAATATCCGGAGCATGCGAGATCATCTATATGCATGCAAACTCACATTAAGAGCCTTCAGGTGCTGTTGGGGAAATACCTGCAATTGAAAAACATAACCGTGAGTTTTGAAACTCAGCAATCTCAGGTGTATGAGTCCCAATTACAGGGAACTTCCTCTAACGGCTATGGCGACCGTTGAAAGTCCCTAAAATATTTTTATATATATAGAAAAATATAGGCGCCATATCAAACAACATCGCTTCTCATTACTTTATATGTCTTTGCATCGTTTTTAAGAGTCATTCCTTTCTTTTGTATTTATTCAGGGTTCATGACTCAACTCAAAAGCAGCGACTCCAAGGATATGATCGACTCGGAGTATGTCGTCGGGTTATCCAATAGATTTGGTATATTCGCACCTGCCTACTCTGTGTGTCGCCTTGCACCTCTTGTGCGCATTCAATGTGGTATCGTTTGTCAACATTGAGATAATTTGGGCCTCCCTGCAGAGAGCAACCCGTGGCCCCGCCATAACGGCATAGAAGCCGCTGCATGCATGCAAAGAGGATGGGAGATGCCCATCGCTCCCTAACTAGTTCTCACCCGTGACGATGATTCAGATGGATAACAATGGAGTGCGATGACTCACCCAAGCCACCAAAGCTATTCAAGAAAGTAACAAATGGTCGCAATGGATCAAAGAAGAGACGTCAAAGTCAATCTTAACAGTTCAGAGATGTGATATTTCTTAGTCGTTCGTTTTTCACTAGTTCACACAGATAGTGTATCTATGCTCTACATCCCTCGTTTCCTTTTATTAATCATTTGAGGTCGCTTTCATTTTTTTCCCGAGTGGGTATACAGAATATAATGGAGTGTATTCTAGTTCATTGCCACCTCAAATACCCCACAGCACATAACATCATGTAAAATAATCATCCCCGATCTCGATCCTAGTATCAAGCCTTGTTATTATAACCCAATCCCCCTTATGGTGTAATCAGTACCCCTTTTTAGTACATAAGTCCCGTGATTGAGTAAAACCAATCGTATCGCTATTCCAAGTATACATATGTCTAACAAAACATGTTCATGGTGTTTTAACAACATTGACATAGCGAAGAGTGTCGTTTATTGTGATTCTGCATCTGAGATTTGGGAAGCGTTAGGACAGAGGTATGGAAAGGCGATTGGTGCTAAGATCTTTCAGGTCCAACGAGATTTATGTCAAATCTCAAAAGGAAACATATCTGTTAGTCGTTATTTCACTAAGATAATGAAACTCTGGGATAAATATGCTTTTCTGGTTTAGATTCCTTCATGTAC
>JAOVYX010016359.1:0-24919 GCA_035668315.1 Drosera spatulata | reverse complement strand
GGGGGTGATGAGCAGCGCCGTGCAAAGGAAACCAAGCACGTTCAAAGAGGGGTCTCTTTCGATAGATTTAACAATTTTTGGAAAAATTCATACACCATGCCACAGACCCACACGACGATGCACTTTTTTGCATTTGACAGACAATTCACATTTTCGGGGCCACATTTGTTTTAAAATTATGAACAAAGAGATGAAGCTGATCGAAATCCAGTTCAGTCCAGAAAATCATCAAGTTTGTTCGGTAGCTGTGAATCAGCCAAATGGTGTCGTGCTCATGTGTCGACTGTTAGTTGGAGTGTACTGTGTAGATGCAAGCTAACAAGATACTCAGTTTAGATTTGACTAATAGAAACATGAAAATAGAACATTGGAAACGTGATCTAATAATTTTATAAATACATAAAGTAATAAAATATTTACTTATGTGCATTATCTTAAAAATGTCTCCTTCAATCTGTTTCCAATGATTACAATATGAGGTTAGTATAGGTGGGAGAAGCAGGGTGGAAAACGCAAAATCAAGAAGAGGATTGGGATATCGAACTAATACCCTTGATGAAAGGAAATCAATCTTTATATCAGCCCGATCAATGGTAATTAGTACAGTCTCTTTTTAGGTAGCTATGCAAGTACCTTTCCCCATTCGAGGCTTAGTCATTATATGCACGGCTAGATTTATAATCAGGTTCAGGGCGACAACAATTTTCTCTGGCTGATTAGGTAGTTCGCAGCCTACGATGTTGCTTGGATGACTCTTTTTTGAACTGGGTGAACTGAAAGGAAGTGGAATAGGTCTTTTCGAGGTGCGTATATTAGGCATCAGAATCAATATTCCTGATTTAGTGGTTGGGAGCATTAATCGTCACAGGGAACATAGGTTTGCCAATGCATGGGATTGATTTATTCTCAATTGACACGAGTAGCAAAGCCACATTGTGACAGATGATTATGGTTTACTCTCTACTTAAGTATGAATCAATGGTTTCTACTCTTCACTATGTATGTGCAGAAGCATTTTGTTAGTCGCTCTTGCCTACTGGGTCTGTACATAGATCAAGTGAAGATGACAGACGCTCAAAATAAAGCAGCATATAAAGTTTGATCACAGACACTATAAATTGCTTGAAGATGTCTTGATCGAACAAATCATTTAACAGATAAATTTGAAATGCTCATTACATTTCTATATGTGTCCGGTGTCCCTCTGCAAATGGGTTGGCATGACTTTATCCTTGGTATGTGAGGCATAGTATGAAAGGGTTTATGTACAAGGACAATGTCTCTTCCCTGCTATTTTTTCGATGGGTGTTTTCATGGTTATTTATGCTATTGAATCTTGTGGATTGTTCATATTTTATTATCAGTCAGCTTATAGCTAGAAGCCGTAAAAGTAAAACATGTTTCACATCTGCAGGTAATCATTTGGCAAACCTAAAAGCATATTGAGTTTCAAGGTTTACAACGATAACCAATTCTTTCTGTTTCTTTGGTTTCTCATGGCAACTCGGATGTTATAACATCTGGATTTTCGCTTTCAGGATTAGGATGGAATGAAATTGCAAGAATTGGTCATCGTCACTAGAATTTGGTGGTATGTTTCTCTCATGAATGCTAACATTTACAGATACAATTTTGTTTTGTTAATGGCAGTATTGTGTCATGTGATCTGTATGTGTACGGAACATGTTTGATGTGCATCATTGAATAACATGTTTATAGTCTACGGAACAACTCTGATGAAATTCATCATTGCCAGCAAAATGGATTTGATGTGCATTGCCTATGGACTCTATAGCCATGGAATAATCTTTAACGGGTGCATGTATAGTAGCCAATAGCCAATAGTAAATCGTCTTGTCTTGCTACAAGGATTTGGTGATGGAAAGGCGAACTTTTTGTCACAGGACTACAAAGTAATCCTGGCTAAGTTCTCGAGGATAGTGCATAAGCTATGCTTTGGCTTTAAGTGTTATATGGGTGTTCCATTTGATAATAATTTGCTGAAAATTTTTGCAAGGAGTTCATAAAATGAAGAGAATTTATTCATAGGTGGACAATTACATATGAATGCACGAGCTGGAGCACCGTTGCATGCAACTCAAATCTTAGTTTGATGTTTTGGAACTGAATGGGATTGTATTCTCTTCAAAATAAAAATTGGTGTGATTCTTGGGGAATGGCAATATCTGTCATCTTTTGGATCATTCTTAGTTGAACCTGCAAAGAGAGGTAACAAAGTATCGCTCAGTGCTGTTCGTGTAATGCGGAAAAAGTTAACAGGGGCTCTAGTAAGAATATGGAATGTGAAATGGTGGATTATGCATATTTAATTTACCTGCTGCAGTCATAGTAACCATTTATTTTGTATGGAAAGGGTTTGATGTCTTTGGTGTGCTTATTCAAATAAGCTTGTAGTTCATCTGTTTTGAGCGGAAATCCAAGTTCGTCTCCAGCGTTATCATTTGCTTCCCTCCAGCACTCACAATCTGGTCGGACGTTAGAAGGGTTTGATAGCTCCTTTTTCCTTATATTATTCAGGCTTGCTCCACAGCCCCCAATCTCCTTTTCATTTCCCCTTTGCAGCATTGGGATGCATGAGAAGGGAGGGATATCTCTCTCGCTCATGCAGTCTTGTACTGATTGATCCCTCTCCAACCATCATCGTGCAGGCGAGAACTGCACAGATCATGACCAGCTGCTTGAGCAAGGACGATGATGTGCTTGCCATCTGTGTATATGTGCAACTGCTTATTTGTTTTGAATTAGAGATCTCGTAGCTTGTGACTTATACTTGTCATTGGGGTGCCTTTTATAGGGATCGAGATGCATGGACAATTGATCGTGCGTGCATGAATGAGTACATTTTAGGTATGTTACCATTGATTACCTTTTCTGGAGTTGCCTTTTTCTCTGGTAACTAGGTCTTTAGAGTAAATCTGTCTCGTTAATTCTGTTTCAATTTTAGGTACCATGCATATATTTTTAGGTTACAGCAAAATCTGCTTGCTTTTCAATTATCTTTCTAGGGATTCTGCCGTGATCATATACGTGTGCTATACCAAACACTCGTAAACGTAAGGAAAGTCGATTTGGCGTAAACTTAAAACACACAACGTCGAGAACTTGACAACAGTTATCATGTCCTTACAGTTCTTAATTCTCATCGCTAGATGGATAGTTTTCTTATGCATTCAGGATAATTTGATTCTCTAGGATAGCACATATCTAGTGAACCCAAGGACTAGCCCGGTAGCAATCCATGAGCTTGCAGGAAAACAATGGAATAAGAGAACTCTGTTATGTGCCTATCATGCAGTATAACCATTTATCGAATTCGTTAGTTCAATACTCCCATCCTTATAGTTACTGCATTCGAGAGTTAAGCTGTTTTGTTTGGAACTTAAGAGCAAAGGTTAAGCTTAGCGGTAACTGCGTCCGCTCTATCTTCGGGTTAGAACTTAGAGCTTCCCGTCCTCAAGAACAAAGTTGCCTGTTCCACTCTTCGTGCTTCTTTATTCCACAATATTATTCGTTACAAAGCACCTGGAGGCGCATCCCCGGATGGTCCGGCATCGCCCTCAAAATCTTTTTCCTTGGGATCAGGGCAATGAATATAGGCCACACACGTAGAACTCGATATAAACCATATAAACACAGCTCGCCCATCAACTGTTTGCTGCATATATATTTGTAGTCAAATTATATCAAGTTCTGGAAACGCTAGGGCATGGGCCACAATGCTGTGTTAATCTTGTAAAGCTTTGCCAATACATGATAAACTGCAGCAGCCAGTATGGCTCCCCGTATCTTGCTTTATGGCTATAATGTCTTGGCTATACCCAATTAATTTGAGAAAGAGGAGAATGTATAGTAAACATCTCTAGGAAAAGATATATCTTGCAGTAGAACCTGAGGAAACAGTGTTTGTTTTTCTTAGAGCGTGAATACTGCATTGAAACGGTTCGCAGAAGCTAACAAAGTTCTACTAATACTTCTAATAGTTATTGTTGAAGGTTGTGAGTAGAGATTGAATTATCATGAGTCCGTTAACATGGATTATGGATTTTCTTTTTTAATGAAATTTTCTGCTATATAGTTTCTTAGTTTCAATTATGATTGTGTTTTATTTGAACCGTTTATATCCGTTTGCTGGCGCATTTTTTGGTTGATTGTTTGTCTCTTTCTGTGTATCACACGTGTAGACTGGACTGGTTTGCTTGTGATTTCTATCTACCCAAACAACTACAGTACATGGTCATTTTCTTACTAATGTGGAAGTGGACTCAAAACTTTGAGATTACAGTATTTGCGAGTCCATATCCAATAGTATTGGGCCTTTTTTGGACCCTCGAAGTATACAAGCCCAAGTTAATATCTGCATCCACTCTTGGGCTCCTTGAGCTGTTATTAATTTCTGGAACTTGAGTTTCAAAGTTGATAATTTAGTGGCTTTGATTATTCTGTCACTAGGGGGATGGGTGTTCGAATTAGCAATTATCTCATATTAGCCTCAAAGTTTTATAATCTTGTTCCTGTAATAAGCAGTCGTCTCATTTAAACCTCTCAAGTCTAAATGCTTGCCAAGACAATCCATTTTCCTGTCATATTCTATTGTGTTTCGGAAACATATGAGCAATGTTTTCTACAGCTTTTAGATTGTTCTTCATTTTTTCTGTCAATGTTGCCCAAGGACTTTTTCAAATATTGACTAATGTGGCTAATTCTTTTGGAGTATTTATTTAGAAACTCCTGGTGCGGCCTATAATCCTAAGATTGGCGGCTAGAGTTGCGGCTTTTATAGATTTCCTTGGTATTGATTAACGTGGACCGGTAAGTACCATCTTCTTTAAACTTCATTCGACGTAGGTTACAAGTAAAATGCGCCCATAGAAATTTAACAGCATCGAATGAGAAAATATTGGTTCTTGGTTTCTTGAATTGTAGTATGCAAAAACATAAGATGAATTGTGGATTTACAAGCAGGGTTGTAGTTCTTGAAGGATTTTTGTTTTGGTAGCGTGAACCAAATCAACTGGAGTGTGTTCGTGTGTTTTTTTTTCTCTCCTTTTGTCTTATTTCATTTCCATGTCTGCATGATTGCTATTGTATCTACATCAACCTTTACTATTCGATGACAAGAACTTAGGAGTGAATAGTAGCATATATATGCGGGATCATATGCGTGAGAAAGCTATCGGAAATTTACAATGAACATAACCACATCAGTAATCATGAGACTTCAGATTTTTGTATTTCTGTAAATGATAAACATTGCTACGTAATTGATAGGGGAATATCATGCCTTGAACGTAGCTACTTCACGATAAATACGTATAAAAAATAATATTTTGATATTCTTTTGCTATGCATGACGAAAAGGATTAAGACACTATGCATAGGGAGAAGGGATACTAGAAGCGATCCTCTTCAGGGAAGTTATTCTGATACGTTCTACAATCTTGCTGTCGTGACCACAATCTTGCTGTCGTGACCGTAGCAGCCTGAACAAAACAACAAGAACAACAAATCAACTCTTTATTCCATCAAGTGGGTCGACTAAGCAGCCTGAACAAAAGAACTCACAAAATTTCTTCGTTAGGAAATTCAATGGAATAAATCTAATTTTAAAGGACCGAGTTTTCGATCCGTATGCTCATCCCAAATATTGGAGTGTTCAGATCTTGTATGGCACTTGCATCATATGTATTCAGGAGTTGAGTGTGTTTTTTTTTTTTTTTTCTTCATATTGTTCATGTTCTAGTGGAGTCTTATGTCTACTATCAGCAATGAAAGATAATGTTTGTGAACCAATCTGGGTTGATTTAGTGGTGTTCGACTCATCCTTCTTCTTGAAGGTATTGGATTCGAATCCCACTTGCCTCAAAATCCAGGTTGATCACGTCCGTTGATTTCGATCAAAGCTTTATCCGATGCTGATGGGGGTGTCTTGTCAGTGTCCGGGGATTAGTCGAGGTACGCACGAAATGGTCCGGACACCCTCGTCACAAAAAAAAAAAAAAAAAAGAAAAAAGGAAAAAAAAAAAGATGATGCCTGTGTGTATACTACCTGCCGCATACTTGGTCAGGTCAACAGCTTGATAGGTTAGCCAAACTTAGCGGTGCAGTTAGTCTTTCCATCTGTCGTGTAAGCGAGAGGCACCGATGCCTTGGCAGCCATGTTCCCAGTGGCAGTGAGATTCCATTTGATAAACGTGTTATTAATTGCTCGATTCCAGCATTCGCAATCGGCTTTGAGCCACGGGTTCCATATTCGTTCGGTGTTCCAAAGGCCGTTTAAAAATGGGCTGCACCCAGAAAGAAGAAAGATCTGAGAATTTCCGGTCAACATATATCCCGTGCATACTCCAGGTATGCCCCTCAGCTTACAAATAGCATCTGGGGTGTCCGCCTCAACGCGAAGTGATACTGTTAGCAGTACTACGGCGCTGCAGGCGAATGCTGCAAAGGCAAGCTGCTTGATCACAGCTGGGATAGCCATTTGTAATCAAGGCCTGTTCTTCCTTTGCTTATGTAGTATATCGACTCAGTTGATCGATTTTGTGGTCGATTTGTGTAGTATGAGCATCGTGCTTGAAGGTAATTTATAGGGAAAAATGTATGAGTTAGGTAGGTACGAAACATTGAAGTGAAGATATACGTTGGACGTAGAAAATCTTTTGGCTAGTTAGCTAATTATCATTACAGGTTTCCTAGGTAGTTGGCTTCGACGATCCTATGATTTAAACCTTGGCAGATATATTCTTGTGTGTCCTAAGCTAAGCATCTGAGGTTTTCAGACTGCAATTTTTCCTGCTCTTCATAAAATTGATCATTTGTTCTTGCTTCTTGGTAATGGTCCCCTTGATTGTATGGGTGCTCAGCTCTGAATCCTCTGATATCTTTCACTGACAGCTTTCAGTTCTATCAGGTGGTTCTCAAAGTATGTTATATGCAACTGTTACATGGTGAAAGCTTGAATTCCCGAGTTTCAGGTATGTTGTACTGAACTTTATTGTAAACAGCAGTATGCAAAATTAAGAGGGTGTTTTGCAAACGATGTAACTTGATCTAAGATCAGTTTAACAACACACCAGCGGAATGAGTAAAGTACATTCTCCGAGTTCAAGTTAAGTCGATTCATTTAATCCCCGTGGACTTATTTTGGACCAACTACGTAATAGTGTGTTGACTATGCATCTCTCCTGCAAGAAGGCGAGGCGGCAGCTATATAGTTCTTTTAATAAATTGGTTAGATTTCATTGATCATAATAGATGGGGAGATTAAGCGATTGAATATTTGAATTTAAAGGTTCCATCATATGCCCAATATAGATTTATGCTGTATATGAAATATAGATTTCATCGATTACAATAAATGGGCAGTAGTTCATCTCTTGTGTTCTTTCCAGAAGATAGGAGTCATAGGAAATGAATAGTAATTTGTATTAGCATGAATATTTACTCCCTTCATTCCATAATAAATATAATATTTTATTTTTATTATTATTCAACATGTATTTTGAAGAGTTTCGTTATTCGTCTCAACGACGTAAGAAAATTACTTCACTGATTCACTATTAAAATACATAATTTAAATTATCATTAATGTTTCACGATAATTTTATAAAAAATTATATTTTATTATCTCACGACGTAAATTAAAATTTGTCTTAACAAATCTCAAATCAAACCATAACGATTTTTTGTGTGCTACGGTCTACAGGTTTAGTTCAAATTTGTAAAGGACGGAAGGGCCACAAACCTGAAAACGTTTATTGGTGGTTTTTTTTTGTTTTTGGGCCTAGTGTTAGTTAGCGAAATACGACTTTCATTAGTTAGCGAAATATGTTTTTCATAGGGAAAATAGTATATAATTTTATTGAATTTTCGATTTTTTATATATAATTTTTTTTAATTTTGAAAAATAGACACATGTTTTTTTTAGATGATTTTTTGTTAAAAAAATGTATATTTTCACGACGATCATGTGTAAAAAATCTAGTTTTTTTCAAAATATAGAAAGTTAAGTGGTTAATTTTATAATTCAGAAAATAAAATATAAAATATCAAAAATTGAAAGGGTTAAATATTATTTTTTTCATTTTTATATATGTATAATGTATAGTTGTATAGATGCATTTTTGTGTTTCGCACCATGACCAGTTGGATTATGGGAAAGAGTGAAATGTAGCTGGTAGTATCTTTCTATAATTATTATAATATTTATGTATTTTATATTATTTTATACTTAAATATAAAACTTATTTTCATATCAACTCACGTCTGATCGTTTTATCCAATCATTGATGTTTTACGATAAATTTGTAAAAAGTTACGTTTGGTTGTCGTTATATACGTGTCAAATTTTATATCGACACACGTGTCAGAACAAAATGTTGTAACAATTTGGGAATGACGGGAATAGTACATTTGTACAATTTTGTAAAAACCCAAAGCCACATTCAATGAATTTCGTTTTTTTTTTTCATTTGTCTTTCATGTTATATTCCCTATGAACTTATAAACTCTGAAAATGTGATAACTATGTTTTATTCTTTTCGTCTCATAATAAATATAGTATTTTATTTTTTATATTATTCTATGTGTATTTTGAGAAGTTTCGTTATTCGTCTTAACAACCTTAACTGTCACTAATGTTTCATAATAATTTGGTGATATCCCGTAAAACAAGTTAAAGTTTATCTCAATAAATATTCAAATCAAATCGTTATATTTATTCCAAAGATGGTTTCTTGTCTAATAATGTACAATCTCTTATGTATAATCTTCTATCGCAGGTTTTGCAGCACAAAACACTCTTCGAAATGAAACCGGAGCCATTGTTTGGGCCGGGAATTGTATGTTCTATCCATCTTGGGCCGGGTGATTTGGTTCAAATCTGTCCTCGAGTTTATAGGCCCAGATGTGAAACAAAGCCCATTTTCTCTCATCAACAGGTCAGACAACATTTTCCCAGAGTTGATGAGCTTGGTAGTTTTTTTTTGTTGCGACAATTATATAATGGATCGAGACTACAGTAATAACGAGAAGTTTTGTAAACACATAGCATGTGACTTTAGTATTTTTATATGGATTTGTTACAGCATAACGGGTCAGGAATAATCATAGGACACCACAACTAAATGTCGCGGTTAATTGCCTAGTTGTACAAAGACTTGCTTAATTGGGACGAGATCCACATCATTAACTTTATTCATACTATCAGCCTGCTTGCATCCGTTCGCGCTTGGTGGAACTTTAGATTTCATGTTAACCTGCAATTTCCAATCACAATATGACATATGAGATTGATTCATATTCATGTTACTGATACTGATATAGAAGAAACTATTACTGATATTAGTATGTAGGAGCATATAATTGGCACAACACTGTCGAATATGGTTATTATCGAAGTAAGGTTTAAGAGATGCGTACTTGCTGCAGTCGGTAACTCCTGGTGTGTAAGAAAGCTCAACTTTAGCCATTCGAAAGAGAGAAATCATGTGAGCAACTGTGTACTTCGAGGTTGGATCGTGAGTCTCGGCATCCCAACATGAGCAATCCAATTTGGCCAATGGTTTGACGAGCTTCTCGGCGATCTCCATCTGCTTCAATTTGCTTATACATTGATCCGTGGATGCTGGAGTGGCCTCCAACGAGAGCATTTCCGAGCAGGATTTAGGTGGAACTCCGAATAAGGAGCAGAGTGCGGAGTTGGACTGCATCTCCGCAGCCTCTGCTTGATTTGATGCGAGCAGCAATACCATACAAGCCACGATAACTACGGAAATAAGTTTCTTGAGAATATTGGATGAACTTATAGCCATCTTTAATCGATACTCTGAATTTCCTCTTTGAAAATGTTTGAACTAGATGACTAGCAAAAATGTGAATACTTAATCTGTTTGTTGAGTTCTTTTTATAGTGTGAGCTATTGATTTTTACAGTATTGATTTTTCACACTCTTTTTTGTCGTTTCTTTGTGTTCGAGATGGAGATATGCTAAGTTAACTAGCCAGCTAGATATGATATTTATAGGGCATATCGAGATCAAAAATTAGCATATACATAAATAGTAATTAATGGTTATGATCAGATACTTGCTCTGACCTAAATTGATTGTAAAATCTGTCACACATGAAGCAAAATTTATCAATTTATGTATGGTCCCTAGCTTCAATGTTTTTCAAAGAAAAAAGTGTCAACAACAACAACCTGATTTTACGTTATAATATAAATTCTATGTCATGTATTGAAATACTAATTAAAATGGTCTTAAAAAAGATGATGAAAGGAATGTTGATTTTATTATTCAGTAACAGTGTTGAACAGTGAAGTTGTTATGCGCATCTTGTATGAGATACTAATAATGTCTAGCTGATATTGGATAAAATATCTTGAAAATCCACATAAGGGAAAGATTTGCTACCTACAATGCCTTTGTACAACATTGGGAGACATATAGACTATAGGCGATGATATTGATATTTTTTAAGCTCAAAGAGTATCTACGACCAACAGCATATATGTTCGTAACATGTCGCTAGCAACAGTTTCACGTTCAAGATCCACAAAGGGGACAAAGTTCTTCGTATCTTTACTTTCAAACACTCTCGATCCGGATGACAGAGCAACATTGCTAATTAAGGTAGAAATCAGGGAAATAAGTTCTCAAAAGTTGATGTATTGAGAATCATCATTCGAAATTTTAGCTTTTCTTCAATGAAATTTTTTTATGTATGTCCTTTTACATAACATATATTCATCAAAGCTGGCAAAGTTGCCAAACTGACCACCTTATTATTTTTCACTAGCTCATAAGGTTCGAAAAATTGATAGCTAAACGTTGTCTCGCTGTTTTGATCAATATACACACATACCCGTGTTATATTACCAATTTACCATAAAATATGCGAATTTTTATTGTTTTTGAAGGACTATCACAGGTTGAATCTTTTTTTTTTTTTATTTTGTTTATCAACAACAAGCAACATATGTTAATTCCTATCTCAGGTACGAGTGTTGATGAAGAATTTTTGGAAGTCCAGGTTAATTAGTTGTATCGTGACATGAGTAAAAATTAACCGATACACATCAATAGGTAATGCATGTTAGCCAATGTGTTGTGACTTTTCTGGGTTGAGGAGAAAGCATATGAGCATTACAGGGTCAATTTCATATTTTCATTGAAGTGATCAGTTTGAGCCTTGTAAAGTTGGAGCGGAACTAATCTAAGAATGATTGCCAATTGAGATGAACTCTTTTCTCGTATTTAAACACAAAATTTTTGAAATGACAGATACTCAATCTGGTATTTTGATCATTCGATATAGAAATTACAAAGTAACAAAATTAAAATGCAAAGACACCGAACAACAGAAAGGTTGTCAGTTGCCAAGTATTACATTTTGCTTGCTTGCCAAGTATTAGTAAGTTCAGGAACGCGAGTCTCGCTCCATGAGATCCAGTTCATTGCCAAATAGCACAAGATATTAAAGTACTTTGAGTTTCCTGACTTGAGGTGTTACGAACGGGTCTGTTAATTATAAACACAAATAATAAGAAGTGCGCAAAAATAAATAAGACAAACATTTTTACGTGGAAATCCTTACGGGAAAAAATCACGGACGGTTGCCGACGACGAAAAATCCACTAGTCAAATGAGGAAATACAAAAGAAGCAATACAAATACCAAGAATTCGTAATAAGTGACTAAACATCCTCACTGTAATGTATTTAATTTGTTTTGTTTATATAATAAAACACCCTCACTTCTCCTCCCTGCCTCTATTTTCTCCTTTCCTCTCAGTCTTCTCCTCTCTTCCACTGCTGCTCTGTGTCTTCCACGCTCTTCCTCTCTGCGCCTCACTTCTTCTTCTACCTCGCTGCATCTCCTCTTCTTATATAGCACCAAGAACAACGCGGACGTAATACACGAAAACCACGAACACCGCACGAACAAGTTACGCGGAGAGAAACGCGGATTTGAGACACACGTTTTCAACATGAGGAACCATCTATAGGTGTACGGTGGAGTTGGTCGCATTAAGTCGTAATATACAGGGTTGTGAGCGTGTACATGAGGCGCAACCAGAACCATGCAGGCGACGACTGCAAAGACGACCTTGATCAGCATAGATGATGAACTAGCCATTTATTCAAAAACTTTTGATTCTTGATACGGCTAGGCACCTTGATTGTCTAGATAGTTGTTTTCGGTGCGTGATTATATAGTGTGGAAATGTGGATTTTTTGTTGTTTTTTTAATCGATCTGCATTGATACAAGATCTTTGTATCTAACTAGCTTAGCTATAGAGCAAATCCTGATCTATAACCCTAATTACTACCATATATAGTTAGAAATGGTAATTACGACGACAACGAGTGGTTAACATTTTACCAAGTCGTGGGGTTATGAGAACATTCTTTGCCTTGGTCGTAAGGCACTTGATGCGGATGGATTTAACTAATGATGATATTTTTCTCATTCGGCATAAAATGATTACTGTTCCAACCATGGAAGATGTCATATGGTCAAGTTTTCGCTTAATTTTTTTCACCTGTGCGACCTGATTCCGCACGAATCAGTCAGCTAACTCTCAATCAAGATCACATATTGGTCACCGAACGTACGAAAGTACATCACAACGCACGCACGAAGGAAAGTAATCACGGGAATTCTTCCCAACCTTTATTATAAACCCGATTAGTTTTCAACCCGAGCACGCAGATCTCTTCACGAACAACTGTGTTCTCATCTGCGTCTCAAACAGGCTATATTTATAGGCAACGCTAAGAGATTTACATCATAAAGATATCCCACGATAAATGTCATCAAAACAGATTTACAATCTTTAGACTACAATATTTTTTGCCAAGCTTATCCCCACAACATCTTCTTGCTCTGTTTATCTTCTTGATTCTTATCTTCTGTAACAATATTTTTCACAAATGTTCTCGTAAGATTTCGTTTCCAGCCTTACCAATGAATCCACCTATTTGATTGGGCTTTTTCATCTTAGCATTTGTACGAGGCCCATTCAAACTATCACCCTCAGTTTTGACTTCGAACTTAGTAAGCATGATTCAAGATTTTCTTTGCAACGATCCCGACCCATGTTTTGCCTTTGGTCATCATCAAATCAAGGCTTCGCTCATCATACCAATGTCCAAGTAAGCCCATAAGTTTCGCACTTAACATGGGGGACGATCATAAGAAGATTGGCTTGGTTTGGTCTTAAGACACCTCTTCCTCCCATAATAGATAACAGACGAAATCCCATCCGACAATAACAACCATTGCCCCTCTCATCAGGTCCAAATTAGTCTCGAGCCTTCTGTTGATCGCCTTTGGAAAGGTCTGATGTATCCTGAGCTGCAACAACTTGAGAACGATTAGACTGATAAATTGATAAATTGATTCTTTCCCTTGATAAATTGATTCTTTCTTCTATTCCTTCTCTTGGAGACAAGTATCCGTGGGCCATGATTCTTTTTTTGAAATCCATTAAGATCATATTAACAGTAATCCCTAATGCACTGAAAGAAAAGAGAGGGAGTCCCCCACCCCAACTAGGAGCTGAGCCTAGCAGTTGAAGAAATGTTGGAAGAAGTGCCTATATCAGTAACAGTCCCTAGCTTAATTCCCTGTCTTTGGATTTCTCCCTCCAGTGTTCGAAGGATAAAATTTAGACAGTTTGAAATCGAGTTGCAGATATTTATTCTTTTGAAGCGCATCACTGAGCAACATTGTATGAGAACATATTACCCATATTCGGGGACATGGGGCGGAATGACCTCTCGATTTACTTACCGCAGCCCAGGTTCTACAAGAAAAACATCGTCTAGGTGTTCTCTCTCGCTCCGATCTCCTCTACACCTTGGACGTTGTCTGGGTTATCCGTTTAGGATTTTAGTCCAAGTTGAACTTAGCACGGTGTCAAGGAAACATGCCATCAGTCTTCGTTTGTCTTTGCTTAAGAATCTCATCACATTCGTTGGCCCTTAGAACGTAGCACGCTTGTGTCTATGTTCAAACACCACACTAATCATGCCTCACGCGTCTTTGACTTTACCTTCGCTCGCGACAATGCTCGCAAGTCCTTGGAACATGTCTCGCATGCGTCCAACTCTTCACGCAGCGTGTCAAGCCCCTTTGTTTCGCTCACGGCCTTACGTTCGCAGGAACATCGCAACGTAAGTCGTCTCGCATCGAGCTAGCGAGGGTTTGACAGAGGATCACTAAATATGAAACTTTGAAAACAAAGATTTCGCCACACAAAAGGGACTAGACATAATGAACTCTTATTACCCTCGAATTGCTTTCACAATTTGGTATCTTACATGAGTTATGAGTATACTAAATTCATTTTTCAACGATCGATATTTGATATACCAGTAGAGTTGACACTAATAAATCGATACGCTATTAATTATTAGATCATGAATTTGACAATTAAAAGAATAAAATCTCAGCACGACATCTTTTCTTACAATAGAGCCCTTCCCACACCTTGAGGTGACATTCCATCGTGATACAAATTAAAGTATACCCTCTAAACGCAATATAATGGCACAACTACGGTCAAATTGGAGAGAAAAACACACAAATTGAAAATTTCGTTTAGCGGATCGAAATTGCTAATCCCCTGAACTCACCCCGCAGTGGGCCCCTTCTCTTTTTTTTTTCTTTTCTCAAATTACCTTTTCTTACATAATATTTAAAATTATTTATCATTTTTAAGTTATATAGCAAACATTAAAAATAAATATATATTTGAAATCTACACATCAATATTTACAAAATAAGACTAATATTGAATATAAAAAATATATTTCAAAAAAAATATTTTCTTCATCCCATAATAATTATAACATATACGTATGTGATAATTATCAATAATTTTTACTCATGTCTTCGAAATTGTATTACATACATTCGATACAAATATTTCGATTTATTTTACTCATTGAGGTCCCCTCTAATTGAAGTTTAAGAACGTTGTGTTTTTTTATGTTCTTGTTGTGTTTTTTGACATTGTGGGTTTTGTTCTCGTGGGATTGTTGAATTTTAACATTGTGTGTATTGCCAAAGATGAGGAGAAGATACTCTTTTTCAGTCTCAGTCTCTAGGGTGTTCATTTTGGGATTTTGTTAAATCTTGAAATGTGGGTTTCGTGCTTGTTGAATTATTGAATCTTGACATTGTGGGTTTGGTTCGTTTTTTTCTTCTTTGATTTTGGAGTTGATAAGTGAGGTTTGCATCGTTGTGCAAGATGGGTTGTGTTTTCAATGTTGGGATTTAGGATGGTGGTTGTTATTTAATCGGCCACTTGAGGACTTTGATGCCCTTGCCCTGCTTCAAGTGATGCAGTACTTGGCTTGACGGGGTGCGAGGTCACCTATTTAGGATTTCTCTAATTATTTGCTTACCTGTTGTTGTCTTAATATTCTTCCCATCTGCCACCCGAAACTCAACGTTGATTGCAATTAACGATTAAAGGCTTGACTGTTTGTTCAAGATTCATGGGTGAAGTTTATGGTAGCGCCTGGTTTTTGAGATTTGAGGTATGACATTGTGGGACTCATATCTTTTTCCTACGCTTCACAGAGGCATTCAGGATTATACATGGAGAACGAGAGAAAAAGGCCTAGTAATGTTTGCTTATATGTTTTTATTTGTAGTTTCATTGATTTTTGATGATTCGGTGTTCTACTCTTATGGGTTAAAGCTTATCTTTGTTGGAAACAGGAAGTATCGGGTTTTTAGAATTGGGTAATGATTGTTCATCGATCATCAGTTCATCACTATTTTTCTAACAATTTGGAATGTCCTTTTCAGGCTTCAAGATAACTATTAATGTTGATGAGGTTCTTGGCAAATCTAGGCTCAATATTGGTTCACAGAGGCTTCTAAGGAGTGGCCTGGAGTGTGGGAAATATGTAACAAACCTCCAGGTAATGATCCAGAGGGTAAATGCTTGCTTATCAACCAATCCATCGCAGCTAATCTTGTTCGGTTTACTTTAATGAGTAGGCTACGAGGTCGATGGCTCTGATTCAGATGAAAAGTAGGATGAACCATGCCCATCGAAGTTCTCTCCCTGCACTAACATGACTCAATCGTGAGTTTGAGATTTCCTTCCGGTTTCTTTTTCACTCTTGATGCTGGCATTCTGTGTTGCAACTGCTATAGCTATAGCTATCAATTGAACTTATGAACAGTTGACCTAATTGCCAAAGTGATTAATTTAAGCTTGTTGCGCTTTTTCCCTGCCTGCTTCATTATTCAGATCAGTCCCTGTCGTCAAAGATAAGGATAGTGTTGAAAATTGAAAACTAAGACGTACTCTTCCTGAGTCGTTTAAGGCCTCAGCATATAATCTGAAACCTTAATGGAAGGTAAATTTTGCGCTGGGGGATACTCTGATATTAGCACGTAACACAGCACGTTGGTGCTCCAGGAGAACCAGTATGATGTCTACTCCGAGGAGTTGATTCACATTACTCGTCATTTACTTTGGTTGTTGTTTAGCTCCTCTAAACCAAGACATAACTGTTTATTTCTTCTGTTTTGCAGCTTCAAGATTCCACTTTCGATAACCCAAGCAAGAATGAAGATGTTTTTGTGCATAACAAGTTGATCATACACATAGTTCTTGCCACCCCTTTCCGAGAAAATTGAAATGAGACCGTCAATGGAGTTTACCCTCCGCGTCAGGGTAGAACAAAGCGGGAAACTTCGTGGTTGATCTGATGTCATCGTTGACGAACCATACGGCCCACACCTTGGTGGGATTACCTTTCGTCAAGCATCGTCCTCGCCGATTCTGTGGTCACTATCAACAACTGGTCGCTGTCGTGGTAGCGTGTCCGCCCTAATTGTGATGGTAAGCCATGATTTGCTATTGTGGTGCTTCTGGTTGTCGCAAACCCTTATTCTAGGGTTTTGCAGCCGATACAACTAAGTTTCCATACGCCGATTCCTTGGATAAGTCATATGTGGCTGGCGGTACTGGGTATGCGATTGGTTTTTGTATAGGCAAGAAGAATGCTAACATTTGAGTCATCCTGTTGCGGCTTTTGAGAATATCTGATGTAATTTCTCAAATTTTGGCCCATGGATTATTAGTCAGTACTTTTAACTTAGTTCAGCCATGGTCGAAGGAAGCAAAGCTGCCATATCCTTCGTGTGAAAGAGATGGAACAAGAAATTGGCTGCTAGTTACAAGGTATAAAACTATCAACAAGGAAAAGAAATGAGAATGGTACGTGCTTGTGTTCTCGTGATGTTAGATGATTTAATATGGGAAAACTGTCAGTGGAATATCACGAAAAGAAACAGGGAGGTGGGGTGATGATATAATAATATGTGATAAAATGAGAGTTGATTACCATGTCTTTGATGGTATTAGTTTCAATGGTCCTGTGTATGTGTGTGTGTGCAGGAAAAGAAATAGGAAAAGGAGGTGTGATGATGTAAAAGAGTGTGGTTTTGTTTCCATGTGCAGGGAAGGAAACGAATATGAAGGGAGAGGGGGAAATGTTACACCAAGTTTGTGTATGCTAAATATGGAAAGACATCAAAATAGGAAGTACAAAAAGGATTTAAAGACGGCGCATGTTAATATTCAAAAGCGCCGACAATGGGGCATTCGTGAAGAATTGCATCAACGGGTGAAGTTTAGATTCCGTTAAAGTTGATGCTAGATGATAACGTTTTGTTCTCGTTAAAATTATAGGTAACGTTGCGACGCACTTAATATACTAGAGAGTATATTTATATGCTTCGGAATTTTTGTAATATAGTCACGAGTCGTGACTTATGTAAAATATTGTGATTGCAAAGCACTAGATGCTGTTGAATAATGTTATGAGCTGGGTGCTGGGCGCTGGGTTCTATGTGCTATGTTCTGTGTGTTGAAAATTGGGTTCTATGTTCTGGATTTTGATGTGCTGGGTGGTGGGATCTCTGTGCCGTGAATGGTGTGAAATATTGTTTGTGATTGATGAACATTTCATAATTTTGTATGATGCTTGATTGGTCACTGCCTGACTAGTTGTGAGTCTGAGTCGGTGGTATTACACTGTGACTAGGTATGTTGATGTGTATTAGACTGGATTGGGAGGGGAGGGGGATATAAGAGCGTATCCACCTTGCATGCATGCAGCGATCTAGGGATATCGTTTTGGTTTGTTGGGAAACTCCTGTAGGAGACGTAGGGCTTCAGTGAGGGCTTGGCCTCCCTACTGGATGACCCATGCAATGTAAAAAAAGGAAAAAAAAAAAGTGTTTGGTGTAAGTCACAGATGTAACAGTCTGTGTGTGGTATGGTTTGAGTGAGTCAGGTCGTACTGTATTGATGGTGATGGTGTGAGTCGGGTTTCACTTTGAGTTGAACGTGGTTGTGTCTGGTTGGAGTTGGTGTGGGTGGAGAGAGTCAGGCGTGGTTTAAGTGGTCTAGTTTTGATGGTTGTCTGGTGACTCTGTGTTTTAGTCATTGTGACAGTTCTATCTTGTCTGTTTGATTGGTAGGTTTCTGCGTGTTGCAATAATGATCTCTGTGATCAGTCACTCTCTTCATTTTCAATAACAGTTATGTTCTGTTTGACTGAGGTGCTGGTTTTAGAGATAATTCTATTTTGTCTAGCTGGTGTGTTCATTCCAATGTGTTGGAATAAAAAGATCTAAGTGATCATTTTTTCCTTTACTTTCGCTCGTAAGACCCCTGGTAAAGAGATTGACACGTTATTGAACTCTTTTAGTTCATGATTGCTTGCTTTTCTTGCTTCTGTTTATTTTCTTTTCAGGTACGATGAATAGTGGTGGGATGAATTAGAAAGCGAGGATGCATGCATGTATAAATCCACCTAGTTTTATAAAACTGTCACTCCATTTTGGGTTAGGAATAATATTGTATTATAATTTCTCTAAATTGAATGATTGAGAGATTAGTGTTGATGATATTTTCATTTATTTCTTATGCTTAAACCTGATTAGTCGTTTGAGCCTTGTTGGGTCGTGTGGGCTTCAGCGACGGTAACGCTGCGTGGTTTTCCGCGATAGGTTCAGGAAAGACGGGGCGTTACAGATATGTGCATCATCCTTTATAGCTTGATCCACTACAACTATAATACTTTACTCTTCACACCTTTTATCAGTCTAACAAACTTTGTAAACCACAATCATTGCATTAGGGGGTTCGCCTTATGATGTCCGTAAACATGCACCAAACGTACTTGCATTTTTTACTCCTGATCCTGCTACAACAAAAGCAATATGACTACCATGCCCTCATTGATCCCTTGCTGAGAAATATTCGTCTATGTTTGAAACTTTTTGCACCAATAAGTTTATTGTCGAAGAGATTTAGGTTGAAGTCTGCTGCAGCGACGCATCTGCCTGATATGACCATCTTGAACCAATAGGTTTCAGTCCATGATCCATAAAACTTGGATGTTCCGGCTATATTCCTGAGTCAATAATTCCAATGATAATTCCATCCCCGACATCAAATTCTGGCCATAAGCCATGATTTGGATCCTAGCCTAAGAAACTTGTTATTTGTACGGTCCTTGTTATTTGTACAGTGCATTGTGGCAAAAGAAACAGGACGAAGAATATCTTCAGCATGCATCCATTTCAAAAAAACCAAATATAATCTTGTTAATGCATATGATATCATGGCAATGATGTCAGATCTATTTCAATGAAGACAAGGACTACATAATGTACATTAAATGGGATCGCTTTGTGGTTTCGTTGTTTGTTTTTGTTTTCTCGATGATTTCAGGAAGGCGTTGTTTTGTTGTGTAGTCAGGAAACTGTCTCCCTTTGACCAGGATCAAGATAAGATTGTGTATATTTCGTTTTTCTCATACCCGTGTCGTCGTTGTTGTTTTGATGTATAGTAACAAGTTGTAGTGGGTTGGGTTGGTATTTTTGTTGCCCAATTTAACTTGTGACATGATTCTCAAAAAGATCTTGCTGATTGTATTTCGGTTGTGGAGTGAGACGATCAACGTCGTATATCAGTGATGTGATTTCGTAATTGTTATAGTGATTCGGTTGCATTGTTCGAGGGGTTATTCAGGCGAAGTCAGTGTTTTGTTTTGTATTAGTGTCGGCGAGAACAAATGTTTTCCCATAGGATAGGAACATGTTTGTAGTTCATGGAGATGTATCTTAGGACCATTCTTTGCATCGTTGCTGTAATTATCTATTGATTTTTCTTTGATTTTAAGCTTTGAGTTTGCTATGCTTATGCTGTGTAGGGAAAATCCCAACCAAGTAGATTTCGCCTGAAGTAACAAGCTCCTAGGTGGCGACGGATTTCAGGTCTGTTTTGAAGGTTGCTTGTTCTTGATTTTAAAAGTTCACAAAGAACGAAGGCGAGAGAAGTGGTGAGTATCACCAAAATCGACATTATCCCCTATTCTCAAATTTTAAGGAGCATCCCTAGATAATAATGCGAGAGCTTCATCTCCTTATAGGTGACGACGGATTTCGCCTAAAGTAACAAGCTCCTAGGTGGCGACGGATTTCAGGTCTGTTTTTAAGGTTGCCTGTTCTTGATTTTAAAAGTTCACAAAGAACGAAAGCGAGGGAAGTGGTGAGTATCATCAAAATCGACATTATCCCCTATTCTCAAATTTTAAGGAGAATCCCTAGATAATAATGCGAGAGCTTCATCTCCTTGTAGGTGGGGACGAATTTCGCCTGACGTAACAAGCTCCTAGGTGGCGACGGATTTTAGGTCTGTTTTGAAGGTTGCCTGTTCTTGATTTTAAAAGTTCACAAAGAACGAAGGCGAGGGAAGTGGTGAGTATCACCAAAACCTGACATTATCCCCTATTCTCGTATTTTAAGGAGAATCCCATGATAATAATGCGAGAGCTTCATCTCCTTCTAGGTGATCAACTACTCAACTGTAGAGATGAGTCAGATAACCAAAGACCCTTCGATGGATACCGAAGCTCTTCAAGCCAATCTCCTTGCATTGAAAAAACTGTACGGAATTTTGATGAGAAGCCAGTACGACGAAATTTACAAACATGTAAGTATGTATATCTGCATACATTTGGTTAAGTTGCAAAACTGCTGTATGATTTTATTCCTTGCATTAGACTTGTGGATTTGATTGCTGTTCGTACATACTATGCTACGAGGATAACCAAAGTTCTGGTGTCTGACAACCTATGGATTCAGACATCGGTGGCTGCTACTTGCCTTTCTATTGCGAACTGCATCTTCTGCTCGTTTCGCCTTCGTTTTCATTTAGAAAATATCTTCAATTACTGTTTTGTTTCTACTTTTTATACTCCAGTTCAGTCTCACCAGCGTGAGCATCCAATCTATAAAGAGCATACGTAATTGATTGCTCATTGATATATGCTTGTATCCCCATCTCATGACTTTTTTAAGACATTTTTCCTGCTCAGTTTGAACTATTGACGCGACTGGTGTTCTCACCATATGTTTACTTACATCGGTTAACAGCTTGATGCTAGCTCAAGACTTTATTTAAAGAAGCTGCTTGATGCTGATGCTGAAAGACTCTTTGAATCCCTTTCCAAGGTATGCAATATTGTACTCCCTTGATTTCCTTCTGCATTAATAGATAACCCTATGGTCGGCAGAATTTTCGCCAGCAGGGTATTTCCGGGCTGGTGTTTCATTGCTGGTTATGTGATTTCTTGAGTTAGAGCTCTAAAGGTTTGTTCAGCATAACTAGATTGCCTTGTAGCTGTCCATCTGAAATCTGATTTCCTTTGAATTGACCGATGGCAGATGGAAGATGCAAAACCGAGTGCTTTCGCTTGGCCTTGCTTGAGTGAGCAAGAAAATCTCAGCTAGAATCCAAGGTTCCCATCTGGCCCCGGGTGTAGTAGGAAGGTATCACCTGTACAGGACAACAAGATTGTTTCTCAGGGGACTACAACAACTCATACATCCAAGAAGCAAGTTTTCAAGTTGAATGCTGAAATGAAAGCTAATGATCTATCTCAACCCAGTAGCTCAGGCAATGAATCCCAGAGTATAAGGAGACGGTGCCAGGCCTGTCAACGGAAAAGTATGCAGGTTTGATGCCTGTAAAGCAGATGAAATACCTAGGAGAAAACAACCAGTCGTACGATCAAGACTTCAAAACACTACAACAGCCCCAGGGTTTCGGTGTTACTAATAAGACTATTAAAGTAGCCGATTCTGAGGAGCCTTTAGAATCTGAGGGTGGTTTGTTGGGGAAAGGCAGAAATTGTGCATATAAATACAACATAAAGTGATGCTGAATCAGTGGCCTGTTCAGTGAGTGCTGAGGTTCTTGAGGGTCCAAAGAGACATACGGGACGACAGCATGTTAGGAGTGTTGTCAAGGATGCTACGAAGATGGATGATATTTCAGATGATGTTGTAGTTAGATTGAAGAAAATTGAGTTTCTTATTTGATCGATTCAAGTCCCTACAAAGACTGATGACACATCTGTTGCAAACAATGCAACTAACCTGGGAGTAGCTCCAGAGTTGCATAGTCCGTTAGAAAGGCTGAAGGAAGGAGCTGTGGCAAAAAGTGATCCAAGGGAGAGTAGCAAGTAGCTCGGACATGGGCACGGTTTGCAAGTGAATGAGGTGCTGAAAAGCTTTATAGAGCCAAATTTGTCTCGTCAGGTTGCTAATGTGCCAAGTTTGTTTGCTGCTCAACGAGAAAGTGATGATGATGCTAAGTTGGACAATGTTTCTCTTGGGCTGTCTCAGAATAATTCTGGCTTGATGCTCCGCATGAATCAGATTCCTGGAGTGTGTTGACTCTCAAGCAAGCAGTCAGGTTCTGTTATATGGACTAGTAGTTCAGATTCTGGTCTTGCATGGTTGTTGTGCTTGAGACACGACCATGTAAGCAAAGCAAGTGCTAGTGGAGAATTGCCTTTTGATTGTGGGTTTCTCTTCGTGGAACCCACACACTTAATTTTTCAATTACAAAAATAAGAGGAAAGAAGAAGTGGCGCACCAAATGAAAAGCAGGAAGAGTTGCATTGTACTCGGGAGCATTCAGGAACATTGTAGGAGATCCATGCTTGAGAGAATTCGAGAAAAAGAAAGGAGCAATTCGTCATGCGGAACGAAACAAGCAGAGACGGCAAAGAAATCAAAACGACGAAGGAAAAAAACATCTTCTGTTTCCTATAAATAGGCATCAAGGGACAGAAAATTAGTATAACATATCAAACACAAAAACAACACCAGAAGAGTTAGGAAAAATACCCAGTTTAGGATATTGAGGGGTATCCTCTACGGATATAATTTTATTCCGTTAGAGAAGAAAAATTAGTGAGAGTTATCCTGGTGATTGTAATCCCCAAGCGCAGTGTAGGAACAATATTTATAATCCCTCTTTAGTGGATATTTTGGTATCGTAACAGTCCCGTGATTTTTATCCTTTTTTTAAAGAGGGTTTTCACGTAAAATTTGATGTCGATTCTATTTATTTTTGGGTTATTTATTTATCACATTTTAATTGCACGACGATAAAAACTACTGGGCAATTTCCGCTGCACCTCACACCGAATTTTCCCAACAGAGTGGTATCAAAGTTTTGGTTAATTTAACTGGAGGTGGATCCAACTATTGCGCAAATTAAAATGGAAGACGGAGGCAGCGTTGGTGGCATGATCCGACTGACGTTATCAAACTATTCGATGTAGAAGCCCAGAATAGAGGATATCCTTTATTGTAAGGATTTGTACGAGGCAATCGTAACCAAGACGAAACCCACTGATAAAGAGGAGAAAGCTTGAACGTTGCTGCAGCGCAAAGCTGTTGGTGTGATCAGACAATATATCGACCAAAGTGTCTTCCAACACTTGGCCAACGACGTCGATGTTTTTGTTTTATGGGAAAAGCTCGAGGAAGACTGTGATGAATAAAGCTTCCATGATGCGGAAGGTAGTAAAGTTACAGTTTAGAGACGGCCGCAGTGTAGCAGAGCACCTGAATGATTTTCAGGGTATTGTCAATCAATTGACAGGTATGGATTTAAAATTTAATGATGAGATTGAAGCACTATTACTATTAAGTTACTTACCTGATAGGTGGGAGACATTGGTGGTGTCACTGAGCAACTTCGCTCCTAAAGGGAAGCTCACGATGAATATCGTGAAAGACAGTATGTTGAACGAGGAAATCAAGAGGAAGGAGCTCAGTCCGTCCAACTCATCAGACGCTCATGTGATGGAACATCCCGGACGGAACAAAGGAAGAATTTTCCAACAAGACGGCAAGTTCAGGGGGAGATCAAAGTCCCAGAATCGGAAGGGCTTCACTTGCTATTATGGTAGCAAACCAGGCCATAAGAAAAACGAGTGCAGAAAGTTCAAAAGCGACACAGCGCAAGACAAGGTCGTTAAGGGAGAGCAAAACAGCGAGCCAAGCACCACTTCCGTTGCAACCATGGATGAACCGTACCTCTTCTCAGATAGTGGTTCCATCAACCTCACTTGTCCAGACTCAGATTGGGTGATAGATCCTGTTACCTCATTTCATCTTACTTTGCATATTAATTTCTTTTCATCTTACAAAAATAGTGACTATGGTTTTGTGCGAATGTAAAATAATGAGACATCTACAATTATGGGTATTGGAGATGTTTGGTTGCAAACCAATGCAGGTTCAAGATTATTGTTGAAGGATGTCAGACATGTACCCGACATTCGACTGAACCTGATTTCAGTTGGGATGTTTGATGATGAAGTTTACACTTCTCATTTTTCTAATGGAAAAATTAAGCTCTCGAAGGGTTCTTTGTTGATTGCTAAAGGAAAGAAGCAAAGAATGTTATACTTTATGCAAGCAAGACTGATCAAAGGAGATGCAAATGCTATTGAGAGATCCTCCTCGATCGAGCTCTGGCATAAGAGGCT
>JAOVYX010016358.1:0-21565 GCA_035668315.1 Drosera spatulata | reverse complement strand
TGAAAAACGTTGTCGGTTTTCTGATGATTGAAAAACGTTGTCGGTTTTCTGATGATTGAAAAACGTTGTCGGTTTTCTGATGATTGAAAAACGTTGTCGGTTTTCAATAAACCATCAACGGTTTTGATGTCTTAAGACCACCTTCAAAATAAAATATCAAAATCGTCACCGGATTATTAAACCGTCAATGGTTATGGATCACTGAGAGCAACTTCAAATGGAACACTAAAAATCGATGACGGTTTTTGAAACCGTCATCGATTTTCGATCACGGAGAGCAACTCAAAATGGAACACTAAAAATCGATGATGGTTTTTTGGAAACTGTCACAGATTTCCGATCATGGAGAGCAACTCAAATTGGAAAATTGAAAACCGTTGTCGGTTTTCAAGAAACCGTCAATTGTTTTTTTCCAGATCTACCATATCACCCCTCTTCCCCTCACTTTTTCCCCACTTCTCTCTCTTCGACCCCAAATCCTAACACACCCAAACAACCAATTACACCCAATTGAGTCAAAATCTCCCTAAATCTCATCATATCGATACCTGTTCTTCAATTCCTACACATCAATTTCGCCAAAACACCGTGATTTCCACGAATTCACTTCTCTTGTTCGTGTTGATTTCAATGCTCAACACCCGGGGTCACGCTCAACCGGGTAATGACGATGGATCGGATGATGGCTACAACACATCCGATGTATCGAGGATGCCATCTCCTCCACAACCCCGACGTGGTGCACCCCGTCGCAATCCTTCTAAGGCGACGAACCTTGAAAAGGCCAAGGAGAAGCAACCGGCCAAGGAGACGGGAAAGGAAAAACAAAGGCGGCGAAAGATGTGGGTGTGGAGAAGTTAAAGAGAGGTGGAAATACCGATGGTTTTCATCGAAAGAACGCGATGAATACCGAGATCCCGAGACCCATGCAAATCGACCCTACGAAACGTAGTCAATCTAGGGCCACTCTTGAGTTTCTATCCAATCATTATGAGGGTGTGTACAATGAGCAATTGAAAAAAGGAACTTAATTATGGTCATGTGATTAATCTTGATTGACTTGATCAAAACAACTTTCTGAGGTTTAGTGATTGGTTTGAAGCTCAAGGTTGGAAAGATTTGATAACCAATAGGACAACTAGATGCTATCTGGAGATAGCGCGATTGTTTTATGCTCACTTCAAGCCTATCCCGAAGAGAATTTGCCATTATAGGTCATGGGTTAAGGGCAAAAACCTTATGCTCAATCCGGAGATTATTGGTCAAGCTTTGGGGATCAATTTTGAAGGAATAGCGGAGGCTAAACAAAATTGTTGGGAAATGGTTGAGGGGTTTAGTGGTAGGAAGGCTTATGAGACTTTGTTGAAATGTAAAATCACAAATGTTTATGCCTTTCATGCTAATGAATTAGATCCCGAAATGAGGGTATTGCATCTTATACTAGGTTGATGGTTGAAGGAAAAACTTGGGGGGAATGTATCATCCAACACGTAATGAGATTTTACTCATGTATTCGTTGGTTGAGAAATGGTTGATCAATCTTCCTTTCTTTCTTCTTTATCAAATGGACAAGTGTGCTAAAGATCATGGAAAGGCTCTTGCATTTGGGAATTATATTTCCCAAATTCTTGAGTATCATTATTTTGATTTGAGTAAGGAGAAGAACGTAGAAAACTCTTTCAAGGTTTTGGGGTCTCCAGCTCATGTTGTTACCCTAAAGTGTGCTTTGAATCAGAAAACTGGTATATGGGAGCTTATCCGTCCGAGGAATGTGATGAAGAAGCAAGTGAAAGATTCTAAAAGACCGGGTTATTATGATTTCAAAAGCATCCAAGCTAGGTGGAAGGCTTCATAACCAACATCTAGTGCACAAGAAGAAGTTGAAGATGAAGAAGAAGAAGAAGGACACGATGAAGATGATGCTTGTGATCATTCCCCTTAATTCCGCTCAATGGACCGCCACATGGAATTCTTAACCAACAATTATGAAAGGTTGAAGCAAAATTATGTAGCACTTCAGAGGGATTTCAACGCCTTCCAACATCGTGTGACTACGAGATGGGAGGAAGATGATCACCGTCACGATGAGATCACATACTATCTCAATCGGCTAGCACTACAAGCGGGAATTCCTCCTTCATCATCCGCGGATGATAATGATGATGACGACGACATGGATATGTAGTTCTTTACTTGTTTTCGGCTTTGTAATGTTTTTATGCTTCTTAGAAGTTGGATATTTCATCTTTCGAACATTTATCTTTATATTTGGAACAATTTTGTTATGGAAATAAGTCAATGGTTTTAAAGCCCAGTCACAATGGTTTTTGATACCGTTAGAAGTTTGGACATTCCGGGAAAAAAAAAAGGGGCCTTAAACCCCAATCACAAGGGCTGGGCCAAGCCTGGATTATTTATGCGGTCGGGCCAGGCCGGGCTTTTATCCTTGGGATCAAGGCCTAGCCCTGGCCCCTGTCCATGGGCCGGGCCAAGCTCAGGTTCTTCACGGGCCGAGCCGGGCCAACGGGTCGGGCCGTTACATGGCATCTCTAAGTGAAAGAGTGAGGAGATTGACTTTGTTGTTGAGGTTGTGGTGGAAATGTGATAATGTATTGGGAAGGAATAGTGTTTTGATTAATTTGGTTTTTGATTTAATTATATAGGTAGGTTAAAGGGTAAGATTGGGAAGGATATGATTTAATTTAAAAAACAAAATACTTTTTAAAAAACTAAAATGACTACTACTAGTTGGTAATTAAGAAAGAAAAAACAACTTATGGCTAATTTATACTATTTAAAATCATTTAGCAGTAGTAAAACAATAACTTTTTTTGATGGCATTACAGTTAATCTATAATGAAAGCATTAACAATAACATTTTCTTTTATAGGGACAATTTATTTTTTCTGAAAAGATTTATAACTAATCTTCTCTATGAAAATATTATGTCTTTTCGTTTTCACAACACAATGAACTCGATAAGCTATGGAGTATAACTTAACTTATTCACAAAATTCAAAAATTATTTGTTAAAACTATAAATTATTTTTGGTGCTCATATAGTTGTGCCAGGACAATAATCTTTTTATCTGTGTTTAATTCAATCTAATAATTGAGGTTGATGCCTAATATATAAACAATGCATGATCTCGTGATATTTAAATCAATTTATCGAAAAAGTTGAAATGTATAAGAAAACAATCGAGCTTTTATGTATAAATAACTTATCATTTGAAAACTGTTTTGATTTTGTAAGATAATTAGTAACTTTAAAATATAACATAGATATGTAAGAGATTGTTTGTATCATTACTCAAAATTATGAAAATCAAATTCACTGAAAAAAATACGGAACTAACAACGAAAATGGAATACAATTTACGAAATAAAGTGATTTTGTGTATAGGAAATATTGAACACAACACTCAAGCGAATCAAAAAATAGAAACCGAAAACAACTTTTTCTTATTCCTATTTTTTGTTTTTTTTTCCTGCAATTTTTATTTTTATTTTTTGCAATCGTTTTACGACACAAATGAATCGCTAATAGCCTTTGCGACACAAATAGATTGCAGCAAAAAGCTTCCATTTTTGTAGTGGAAGTGGTAAATTGATCATGTTATTGAAATTTTTGAGGCAATGTAGTGCATGATGGATAAGTGTGATTTCATCAATTGTATAAGACTATCTGCAAAGTTCGGATAGGGACTTATTATTAATCTCAACATATGTGATGAAATGTTGGGGTATGCGATAATGTGAAGCCATGAACCATATGTGAGATCTTCGGATCTGTTTGAGTTTATGAAAGATACATATATGGACTTGAGGAGTTGGTTATTAAGACCAATTACATGTCAACAATTCCTAGTGGGAAATTTTATAGATACTATCATATTAAAATTGATAGTAATCATCTTGATTGATCCATACATGTGATGAACATTCATAGATTTTCAAACACAAGTTGTATCAAAGGATGCGCATCAAGAATTGATTTGATACCTTATTTTATGATATCTAAACAAATAAAAAGTGATAAAATCCTTAAATTTCAAGATTGCCTTGAATAGTGAGGGCTGGGGGCATATATTGTTGAATAACATCAAAAAGGATGTATCTGAACATCAAGAAAGATTTTCCATAAACATTAAGAAGGATGCTTCATAGTATCAAGAAGGCTACTAAACCTATGAATTCAAAATAATTGTATTAGAATGACTTCTAGTGAAGAAGATCATTGCTTCAAGTTGAAAGAAATTGGGACTTCATAGACACAAAGTTATGTCTTAAACCTATAATCTATATATCACTATGTGATGATAGTGAAAAATGAATGATACATAAGTGCATGGAGAGGCACTATTATATCAAAGTCTAGTCTTATAAAGTCATAGACATTACCTCAAGAAAATCTGATATAAGATGGTATCTTATGAAAACTCAAATAATAAATCGACTAATCCTCTTGCTAGCCCATAAAATGGATAAAGCAATAGAAATGGAATGAGGCTCAAACCATTGTAAACCAATAGCGATGGTAACCCAACCCAAACTTAGGGAATACCCTCATCCTTTGGGTTTAATGTGATAAAAACAAATCGCTATGATTGGTTGTTGTATTGTCGCAAGCTTTGTCCCAAAGAAAAAGACAATACGATTATGTAACATTTTAAGGATGAGTTTTTATAACTCATAATGAGGTTCGTTAATGTGCTCTAGTAAGGGAAACACAAAACCTCATCTATGTGAACTTAGAAGTGTGTCGCTTCTTGAAGAAGTTATGGTTTCCATTGTAGAAGGTTCACGAGACCTGGGAAAAAGCACATGGCTTTAATAGTGCTCGAGGATGATAAACTTCTTAAAGAAAGGTAGATGATTTCATATGTGTGGTGACTTCAGTCATATCATATGGATTGTCAGTTTAATTTACGAACACCAACCAATTCGATGTGACTTTGAGGATCTTATACTACAGGGAGGTTTAAGTCTACGAGACACCTTTCTTATGCATGTTGTTGTCGCGACGATATTGATGGGACAACTATCAATATTACAATCAAAAGTGAAGAATTGTTGTAATTTAATACAAATATTTGATTGTAATATAATGTTTCATAGGTTAAAGTTCTTTTTATGAAAATGTGTATTTTATAATCATATCTTTTATATAAATATATTTTTTGTGTTTGATTTAGGTAAAGATATGTTAGTATTATTTTTAAATAAAATTTTTTAAGATTTGATTTTTAGTAAGAAGTCATTTCTTTTGAGATCTTCATAAATTATTTTAAATGCATAGAACAGACGGTCAGTTCTCCGCCGATATGTTTTGGAACATTGGGACGTTATAGACAATGTATATAAAAAAATATTAAATTGAGCTGAATTTTAAATGTTTGAAATAATTTGAAATTGAACTTACCATAGGTCATCGGGATCTAAGACCTGTAACTGTCCGTCCCCAACGTACTCAATCTCCTCATCTCCCTGAGCAGATGAGTATGATGATGAAAGATACGGAGAGCCGAATGGTCCAACAGCTGGTGATATGGATGCATGGGGAACTGGTGATATAGAAGGACGGGGAGCTCGTGACGTGGAAGGGTGGGGGCTGGTGAAATTGAGGGACAAGGAGGAGCAGACGGGAGATCTAGTATAGGATGTTCCTCCTCCAGGTAATCATCCTCATCACGTAGCAAAGTCGTGCCTATGTCGTGGAATCCAACTGATGATACACTACCTCTCCCACCTACATTTTTTTCAAGTTATATATGTTATTCATTTAATATAATTTAATATTATATGTTATTCATTTAATATACACTACCTCTCCCACCTACCGCTCCAACTGCTCCGGAACACAACTGTCGCCATCTGAGCCTTGTTTCTTCCCACAGAAACGTTCCCAGCTGATGCTTCCTCGTTTGCTTGCGTTCCCTTTGTTCCAACGTGATTCAATCCCATTGTCAAGGGTCTCGCTTGACACCGCCACCCCACAGTCCAAGCATTTGGCTAAACACGTTCAACCATATTGAGCATCGGACATAGCATCTCATCCCGTTTCTTGGCCACCACAGCCAAGCATGATTCGAGCGTTCCTCGATCATCCTCAAACCGAGGTTCATTTCCTTTCCACCGTTGTCTAAGGCCACCATCACACCATAGACATGCCCAACGCTAAGGGGAACATTGGGGTCAGGGACTCAGGCTTGCGTTTGGGCATCAAAAAATTTTTGTTTCTCCCTTATGATATAGATAACATACAAAACTCGACTTAGTAGGAACAGCCATACCCCTTCCTTATCTGGTCCAGTTTTGTCATCGAAGGTTAAGAATCAAGCGAGCCTTGTCGCTATCACACGTCTTGCTTTGTCCATCTCGAATCATCACAAGGATCATGCTTCGCTGCTCCTTTGCCCCTTGGATGTTCCAAAGTTAACATCCAAGTCGAAACACCATAACGCGTCGAACATCGCTTGCTTTGCCTCAAGCGCCTTGCTCGAGGCCTCGCGCTAGCTGAAACGTCTAAGCGCGAGACATCATGCGTCAAGCTTAACGAGGGTCTAACATACCACCCCCATCAGAAGAGCTCGACGTCCTCAGAGGGTGCTGCGCCCAGTACTACTTGATCTCTTTATCAAACTGCTACAGTGCAGTCTCATTTTCCCATGCTGTGTCTGCCTCAGATTCACCCTTCCTCTGTACCAGGAGTGCGTCCTGCGGTTTCTCTTACTCATGCCTTCGGTCTTGTGCTCCAAGATCTTCTCGATCTCCTTTTCATACTTCTTATGAACTTTTGGCGGGGCACGCTTCACTTGAACCCGATCTGGCTCGCCTTCCACAAAAGGCTTCAAGAAACTCACATGGAATGATGGGTGAATCTTCAGACGTTCTGGAAGTTGTAGACGATAGGCGAGGCTGCCAATCTTCTTCACAACTTCAAAGGGACCATCGTACTTCTAGATCAGACCCCGATGTACTTGTCTTCTTCTTATCTTCCTCCAAATCCTCACTTGCCAATATCCCAATCTAAGATCCAACTTACTGAAATGGGACGCCTTCGACAAACGATCGAACAAATCCACTACGTATGGAATCGGAAATTTCTTAATCCTCACCTTGTTTAGCACCCGGTAATCAATACGTATCCACTGAGAGCCATCAGCCTTAGTCTGGAACAGAACGGGGGCACCACAAGGAACTTTTGAGGGTTGGATCAAGCCTGCATCCAACAACTCGTTCAACTGCTTCCTCAATTCCGCCAACTGGGATGGACTCATCCGATATGGCGCTTGGGCAGGGGGACTGGAACCAGGTTCCAGTTCAATTTTATGATCAACAGCATGCCTTGGTGGGAGCACCTTGGGCAATTCAGGGGGCATAACATCACTGAATTCCCTGAGTAACCCTGCAACTTCGTCGGGGACTTCCTCCTACTCTCCTAGTTTAATCTCAAACAGCGTCACAAGGAATGTTTCATTCGCTTTCTTCAGACCTTTCTTGATCTGAATGGCCGAACACATCTGGACCCGAGGCCTTCCTTCGTTCTCTCGGTCCGG
Source organism: Drosera spatulata (assembly GCA_035668315.1). Taxonomy (NCBI): domain Eukaryota; kingdom Viridiplantae; phylum Streptophyta; class Magnoliopsida; order Caryophyllales; family Droseraceae; genus Drosera; species Drosera spatulata. The sequence goes on along the minus strand of JAOVYX010016358.1, from coordinate 14,003 downwards.
AGAAACGCCCTAAATGAACGAAGGTGTTCACTCATCTACAACAAAAGTCCGCCTAGATGAGGTATCACCGCAACCTTGGCATCTATCAGGAACTCGTTGCCAAGGATGACATCGAAATCATCCAAAGGAACTGCGGTCAAACTACACTTCCCTTTCCACGAACCTACCACAAGGTCCACCATCGTGCATCCATTGGATAGTGTTGCGGCAGCATTGACAGTCTTGATCTTGCTCCCACTTTGAACGAGACTCAGGCTAAGTCTTGAAACAACTCGATCAGACACGAAGTTGTTTGTCGCCCCAGTATCAATCATCGCCAAGATCTCTCTGCCGTTCACTAATGTTTTGACATACATTAGCGAACGAGGTTTGGGGGCGATCTTCTCAGACTGGATTGCATTCAACAACTGTGAAGGATAGACTCGCGAGGCACACCCCGAGTCCTCTACGTCCTCACTAGCAACCATCGCAGTTAACTTCACCTTGCTTGGACAGTCCCGCATGAAGTGTGGTCCACCATAGACAAAGCACCCTGATTTGCTCTGTGTCGAACCTGTTCGAGAATCGGTCCTCGACTTGTCGTGAGTATCATCATTCTTACTCAACGACTTCGACAAGGATGTCTTCCCCTTGCGCCTGGCATCCTTGCTAGCGTTCCCTTTATCTCGCTTTCCTTGGGCCTGATCCGTCCGCCTGCTCGGACCGAATGATGTGGATTTGAAATCAACAAGTCCCTCAGCAGCGGCAATTACTGTAGGCAACTCTTTGACATTCTGCCTACACAATTCCGCTTGATCCCACGGTTGCAATCCAGACATGAAATTGAACATCTTGTCGTCCTTCGACATGTTCTTGATTCCTAGCATCAAGGACGTAAACTCCATGACATAGTCACGAATCTAGCCCGTCTGTCTCAGTTCCTTCAGACTCTTCCTGGCAAGCCAAGCAGTGTCGAGGGGAAGGAATTGCTCCCTCAATTCCTTCTCCATCTCTTACCATGTTCGAATCCCAGGCCTTTCAGTGGTCTCGTCATCGTTCACCCGATTACACCACCAAAGGTGGGCATCCCCAGCCAAATACATGCTTGTGACAAACGAGAATTCATTTAGTTCTCTCTCATGCTTTTGCATGCAGAAGATCTTTTTTTTTTTTCAGTTCTGTTCAGAAAATATCCCCTTTTTACTAAATAGATTTCTGTGTTATGATTCAAGTTTAAGTCTTGAAAAAATGCGATTTGGCTCCACTAGGTCTAAACAATCTTCTTTTTTTGAACAAGAAGAAATAAAGAAGCCATTGCAATTGTTGGAAATACTAGGCCTGCTAAAGGCACAAAAATAGATGAAAAGCTGATAGTTGTCGTAGAATGGTTACCTCAATGTCACATGATCCGCTTCTGGAATTTGAGCAGTCTTGAAGTACTGCTCCACATCCCATAGGAAATTCTCCAAGTCCTTAGTGTTTCTGGTGCTAAAGGGCTTGGGATCAGACACCTTCACCTTCAAAGACACTCCGCTTGTCTCCGAAAGAGAACCAGGACTCGTTGTCACGGACCGCTTGAGCAAGACCACTTCCCCGATCACGGTCCTGAGTTCACCCTTAAACTTTGTCTTCAGACTTTTGATCAAAGCCCGAATTTAATGGTCCTTGTCCGTCAGTCCTCCCAATATTGCTTTGTTCTCGGCCTCAAGATCTACAATTCTTTTCAGCAGGCTCAGCAACTCAGTGCCCATGTCATGGCACTAATTCGAGAGGGTGTCGTCTTCTTCCGTGACTCGCTGACCCACGAACTCCTCAATCGCGGTCACAGGGTTAAATTTTCGCTTGTTTGCTTAACGAATTTTCGATCCTGCGTGGCATGATTCTCGCGAACAAGTCTGCCTACTCTCTCGAGAATCACAATAAGTCACAAATGAACCAAGGCACATACGAATTACAGGAAACAATCCCAACTTTATTGCAAACTCGTTTTACAACAAAGAACCCTTCAAGCCTAGGTTTACAAAACTTGTTTACAAGGCAATGATCCTCATTCTATGTGTATACAAAACATAACAATTTCGTTGCCTTATATACAAGCTCTGCCAGAGGCAATTACAAGTCAATAAACATAGCCTTTCATGAATCAGCACAACCCCAGGGACATGCCAAACTGCTCAAGAACAAGGCCAACAGCTCCAACTGCTCAGGAACACAACTGTCGCCACCTGAGTCTTTTTCTTCCCACTGAAACATTCCCAGCTCATGCTTCCTGGTTTGCTTGCGTTCCCTTCAAGGTTCCAACGTGATTCAATCCCATCGTCAAGGGTCTCGCTTGACACCGCCACTCCACGGTTCAAGCATTTGGCTAAACACTTTCAGCCACATTGAGCATCCGGCTTAGCATCCCGTCTCGTTTCTTGGCCACCACAGCCAAGCATGATAAGAGAGTTCCTTGATTATCCTCAAACCGAGGTTCATTTCCTTCCCACCATTGTCTAAGGCCTCCATCACACCATAGACATGCCCAACGCTAACCGGAACATTGGGGTCAGGGACTTATGCTTGCGTTTGGGCATCAAGGCATTTTTGTTTCTCCCCTATAATATAGATAACATACAAAACTCGACTTAGTAGGAACAGCCATACCCCTTCCTCATCTGGTCCAGTTTTGTCATCCAAGGTTAAGAAAAGCGAGCCTTGTAGCCATCAAATGTCTTGCTTTGTCCATCTCGAATCATCACAAGGATCATGCTTCGCTGCTCGTTTGGCCCTTGGATGTTCCAAAGTTAACATCCAAGTCCAAACGCCGCAAAGCGTCGAACATCGCTTGCTTTGCCTCAAGCACCTCGCTCGAGGCCTTGCGCTCGTTAAGCGTCCAAGCTTGAGATATCATGCGTCAAGCTTAACGAGGGTCTAACATCTACCATCTCTATCAGCACTAGCTGACCCGATCCCATAATAAGTTTTCGCGCTGACATCTGCACGAAACGAATAACATTTGTATACAAATGGAAAAAAATTTCTAGTCATGACCCACGCAAGAAAAGCTTTCCTAATAATCAAAAATAGAAAAAAATTTCCAAAGGCACGTAGAAGAAGTAATATAAAATGACCTACGTAACAAAAGCTTCCAAATGCAGAAGTTCTAATCATCGTCCTCATCGTCTTCCAATTTGGATGATTTATCAGAGTCATCATCAAATTCTCCCTCCTCCTCTGCCTCTTACCCTTCAGAAAGTATATCTTCATGTTCAATCTCTTCAACTTCCTCTTCATCCTCTCCCTCTTGTTCTTCCATCCCAGTTTCTTCATCATCATAAAACTTAGGAGGCATTAGTGAGACTACATCCTCATTTGTATCTTCTTGAAAACCTGTATCTTCATGTTGAGCATTTATCATCCCTCGGGCTCTCATTTGAAACACAACCCACCATTGATCTTTTGATGTGAGGCACGGGTATGGAGCGTAACACACTTGCATCGCTTGATTTGCTAAGATGAATGGATCATATCCCCTTCGATACCTCTTTGTTTTATCAATCTCAATGAAATGATATCTCTCATGCACGTTTATTCCCCTACCGAACTCAAACTAATCGCATTGGAAGAGCATCGTTCGATATGATCTTCCATCCCCAAGATAGCTCCACTATCTCCTGAAGGATGCCATAGTAATCCTTCTTACCATCTCCTTTAACACATACACCATAATTCTGAGTTGCTTTACTTGACCCATGTTCGAAAGTGTCAAACAAATACCCATTGATGCAATAGTGAGGATACTTATACACTTGCATGGCTGGTCGTTCACCAAGGATACGAATCATCTCATTGGGAGCATGGTGTGATAAGACCTGCATGATCACATGACAATCATGGCTCTTTAGTCTCTTCAAACACTATTCATTCTCAAGAACACAATGTCTTAGATTGGATGCATATCCATCTACAAACCTCAGCTTCTTGAACTATTCACACAACACCTTTCTTGCCTCCTTTTTCAAAACATAAGGAGCTTCTGGCATGACCATTTATTCTAGGCCTCTCCTATTCCTCATGGTCCTCAAATGCAACTTCAGACGGTTACCATATAGCTTGATGTGTTTTCTTCCTGTAATTGTGTCTTTCGTCTTGCCCTTCACATCCATGACAGTGTTAAACACATTATCAAAAATATTTTTCCCAACATAAATGACATCGAGATTATGCCTGATTAGCAATTTGCTACAATACGGAAGGTTCCAAAAAATGCTCTGCCTGCTCCAATTGTGAGACTCGTGGAAATCCTCTGGATCTGTTGAAAATACACGATTACGTATCTCATCCCTATCATAAATAGGGACTGGATCATCATACTCGATCCTATTAGTCGAAAAGAACCAAGAAAACTCCTTATCTAGATAATTCCAAGCCTCACTATCTGATGGATGCGACATTTGATCTTTAACGGTGTGCTTGGTGGAGTGCCAAGAAATCGCCTCGACACTTTTCTCAGTTGTATACAGCCGTTGCAGCCTCGGAGTGATTGGAAAATATCTCAATACTTTCAAACCAACCCGTTTTTTTCCTCTCAGTTTCTCCTTGTGGAAGTTCCATGTTAGGAATGTGCAATCCCTTCATTTGTATAGAAATCGATGAACAAAACTTAGGAAGAAATTATATATGTATTAGATGCTTAGGATGTAATAGTTAGTTAAGTAGTTGCAGACTAGGGCCGCAGATGCAGCTGGGTACAGCAGAACAGCAGGGCACAGAAGTGCAGTAGAGTGCGGACGACCTGAGTGGTGCAGAAGACTAGAGGGTCTAAAATTTAAATGCCAAAGATCAATCACATACAACAGCAAAAGGTCTCAGAGGTCTCATGATCTAGGACCCTTCCTGTGTTCAAGGCCAGTTCCAGCAGCAAAGTGAAGTGAGCCATATTACAGTGCAAGTATGCAAGCTGAATTGCAGAAGACTGAGTGCAGTGCTGGGTGCAAACGAAGCTACACTAGGAGGCTGAGCAAATGAGGTCTGGATGCTGTTGAGTAGGAGCCGAGTTGCAGCAGACTGGTTGCAGTATTTGGTGCAAGTGAAGTTGCAGAAAGGCTGGATATGAAGACTGCGCAGCTAAGCTCATGCAGCAGAGGTGCAGCAGAGGCTGCAACAGAGGTGCAATAGAGATAGCAACAGAGGCGTGCAGGAGACCTGGTACATGAGGCTGGGTGTAGTATGAGTTGTGCTGGAATGGAAAGGAACAAGAAAGGGGTAAAAGACGAGAAGCTAAGGCAACGGTGTTGTGTACTGGATCAGAAAAGGTGAAGCCAAGTCAGTCTACTGCAGTAGAGGACAAAGCTGTCACTATCAGATAGTACAGTCACGGGTTCTGGTTCCTTGAGCCTATAAAAGGGGACTCACAGTGCAGAGAACAAGGTTGACGACTCTGAGAAAAGTTGAACATCATTTGAGAGCTTTCAAAAAGAAGGAAAGCCTTGAAGACTCCCTGTGCGTGAGCTGAATTGAAGATTCAGGATTTGTGAAGAAGGTTCACTAGTCTGCAAGTGAAGAACAACAACTGCAGCAGAGCACTACAAGATCTAGGTCCTTCATCCTTTAATAAGTAAGATCTTGTTGTAAAGGGGCAATCTTGTAAACCAGAAACAAGAACTCGAGAACCTCTTCTTGGCTTGACTATACTGGTCATGACCAAGGGAAGACTGGACTAAGCTTCTGTTATGTGTTGGTAGCAGATGTCTAAACCAGTATAAAAATCCTGTGTCATTTACTTTTTTGCACTGATTATCATTCCTAGAACTGTTATTAAAGAACTTATAGTCCAAGGACAAAGCTTTACAAAGCTAAAGTCTCAACTGTAGAACATCGATAATAATGCAGCAGACTCAGGCAGTGCAGACTAGGCCATAACTTCACTGCACTGTTTGTAAATTTTTGAGATAACCTATTCACCCCCCCCCCCCCTCTAGGTTATTTCTGTGACTTTCAATTGGTATCAGAGCCTATCTTTCCAGACATAACTATTATTGGAAAGAAAATGTCACATCTTTTTATATCAGTCTTCAAAGAAGTTACTAACATTTTATTATTTTGAAGATTCAATCATGGCCCCTCCAAAGCTACCAAAGTGTCCAAATAGTGTAGAGCCACCTTCCTGCTCCTTCAATGAATTCAACCATTGGAAACTTAGAATGCTGGCTCATCTGGATTTCATTGATGAAAGAATGTATGAAATTATCACAGATGGGACTTATGATCCAAAAATGCCAGATCCAATGGATGCCACCAGAGAAGTTGACAAGCCTAAGTCTCTGTGGACGAGAGACGACTGGGATCTGGTGCTGGTAGACAGAAGAGCCAAGAACCAGATATACAAGGTTCTAGACGACGATATGTTCGAGATCATGGTCCACACCAACACAGCGATGGAAGCATGGGAAGCACTCTTGCTGAGAAATGAGGGCATAAACGAGATTCGCGAAAATAAGAAGGATGTCCTCATGAAGCAGTACGACCGGGTCTCGATGAGAGCACATGAGAACCTTCCAAGCTTCTATGAAAGGTTTAATGTTCTCATCAATAATATCAAAACTTTAGGAAAAACCTTCGACAACAAGGAGAAAAACCTTAAGTTCATGAGATCTCTCGGGGAAGCCGGGGGGACGAAGACAACCACCATTATAGAGTCGAGAGACCTTGCCAAAATGTCATTGGCACAACTCTATGGCGTTCTGCACACCTACAATCTGGAGGTGGAGCAGAAGGGACAGATAGATGAAGCCAGAAAAAAGACACTGGCATTCAAAGCTCAGGAGAAGATCCTGAAGACTATGGCAGACGAGGAGACTTGCAGCGCCTTGTCTACGAGCGACAAAAGCATGACTGAAGAGCTAGCACTCATGGGAAGGAAATTCAGAAAACTCTTCAAGAAGAAGAATATGAAGAAACTAAGTGCTAGCAAAACTAAAGAAGCAGAGAAAGATGTCTACTACAACTGTGGCAATCCAGGGCACTTTCCTGCATAGTGCAGACGACCGACACAAGACTCGTCTGCACACAAGAAGAAGAAGGACCCAAAAGGAGCCTTCAACAAGAAGGAAAAGGCAAGAGCCTATCCTGCAAAAACTTGGAGTGACATAGACTCAGATAAAGAAGAAACGATCTCAAATGTTCAACTGTGTCTCATGGCCAGGTTTGACGACGACAAAACGGTATTTGACTTCTCTGAATCCGATGCCTCAAATGAGGAACTGAAAAGAGGCTCTTCAAGAGACGTCTGAAAGCTTTATTGTTCTCTCAAGAGAGAATAAAAAGAACATTGAGTTGATTGTAAATCTTAAAGAGAATTATAATCTTGCCTATCAAGAAGTTAACGGCCTACAATGTCAGTTAAATGTGGTAGACAACAAACTCAGTGAATCAGAAGAGAAAGTCAAAGTTCTCTCTGAAATGGTTGACCCACTTACCAAGAAAAATGCTGAGCTCCAAGCCCAAGTAGATGCGTGTAATTGTAAGTCACTGGTTCTGCGAAAAGCATTGAAAACAGGACAATGTCCATGGTATAGATCTGGGCTTGGGTACAAGAGTTGGCTAAGTAAAGAGGCTCACCTAGATGTAACCAACTCATCTAAAACCAACATTGATGAGACAAAGAATGTCTCTAATAGAGTCTTGCAGAAAGGTGAGATGTGTGCAACCAAAATGCAAACCAGTAAGGTCTCTGCTGTACAACCTCTGAACGTTGAACCTTCTGCAAAGACTGTGCAAAAGAGGAACTCAAACTCCTCTATTGCAAAGGGTAAGAACAAGACAAAAGTCCTTGTTAATCAGCCCTCGAAACCACAGACTTCTGCTAATGTAGCAACAGAAGTCAAGAAACCTCCTAAGGTGCATACTGTCAAGAAAAATGAGCATATAACTCATTATCAGAATGACAAGAGATTCAGAAAATCTCAATTTGCACCAAATTACACTATATGGAATAGGAGTTCTCTTCACGTGCTAAAGAGACCATACAGACAACACTTCAGCATGTGCTGTATGCAACAGAATGGATGGCAACATCCAAGCAGACGAGCCAAGGTTAAACCAAAGGTCTACTGCTACAGTTGTGGCAAGTCCGGCCACAAAGCCTCTCAGTGTTGGGTTCCACACAAGAAACCTATTCGAGTAGGGACACCTAAGACTAACAAATGAGGACTCATGTTCATGGGTACCATGTACAAATGTTGCATATGCGATTGCAGAAAATACAAGATCAAGCATGGGATCTGGACAGTGGTTGCTCAGGGCACATGTCGGGGAACAAGAGAATATTGCAGGATTACAGAAAAGAAGAAGGTCCCCTAGTCATGTTTGGTGGTAGTAAAGCAGGTAAAACTAAAGGTTATGGAACCCTTGGTACAGGTTTCTTAATCTTTAGGAATGTTGCGTATGTTAAAGGGCTTGAACATAATTTACTTTCCATTAGCCAACTATGTGATAAGAACTACGAAGTGGCTTTTACTAATGACACTTATAGAGGCATAGATAAAAGAGTCCAAAGAAGTCAAACTGATAGGTCATAGATCAGGAAACATCTATGCAGTAGACTTCAACTTATCACAGTCTGCACAAGTCACATGCTTTTACACTAAGGATGCAGATGACACAAATTAGCTATGGCATAAGAGATTAGCACATCTAAACTTTAAAACAATCGCAAAATTATCCTCAGGCAACTTTGTAAGAGGCCTGCCTCAAGTTAAGTTCAAAAAGATAAACTATGCAGACCTTGTCAAGAAAGAAAGCAGACTAGAGCAAGTTTCAAATCTGTTAACCAAATAGAAACCACAAGCTTAAACTACTGCACATGGATCTATTTGGACCAGTAGATGTAGAGAGCTTAAGAAGGAAGAAATATACACTAGTAATTGTAGATGATTGCTCAAGATATACTTGGGTAATCTTCCTGTACAAGAAAAGGAAAATGCGTAGCCTGCTAACTAGATTCCTCAGACAAGTTCAAGATGAAAAAGTTTTAGATGTGGTAATAATTAAAAGTGATCACGGCACAGAATTTGATCAATCAAGAGTTGACAAATACTGTGATGATCATGGCATCAAGCACAACTTCTCAGCACCTAGAACACCACAATAAAATGGTGTTGTAGAAAGGAAAAATACATTGAGGCAGCCAGGACAATACTCTCTGATGCAGACCTTTCAAAGAGCTTTTGGACTGAAACAATAAACACTGCTTGTTATGTACAAAATAGATGCTTCATTACTAAACAACATAACAAAACACCATACGAAATATGGAAAGGAAAAACACCAACCGTTAAGTACTTTCATGTTTTTGGATGTAAATGTTATGTTAACAACAATGATAGACTGCACTTCGGGAAATTTGACCCTAAGACAAGTGAAGGAATATTTTTAGGATATTCCACATGCAGTAAGGCCTTTAGAGTATTCAACAAGGAAACACAAACTGTGGAAGAGTCAGTTCAGGTTTCTTTTGATGAATCTGAGTCATCTATACGTACTGTCGATATTCTTGATTAGGAATGTGCATGCATAGATGATGAACAGGATGCGGACGAGGAAAATGACCCTACAGTGAAGGTAGAGTCGTCTGCACTCCCTGAAGGTAAAGAAGGTGCAGCAGACCCACAACAAGATACAGCAGAGCAAAAACTAGAAGAAAATGCCATTGACCAGCATGAGGACAAAGGTAGCTGGATCAAGGAACACGCTGAGAAAGACATAATTGGGGACAAAGATGCCCCAGTGCAGACGAGGAGGGCAACCACAAAGGAGTGCCTATCTGCCTGCTTTATATCAGAAATGGAGCCAAAAACAACCAATCAAGCTCTCATTTATCCTAACTGGATAGATTCCATGCAAGAAGAACTGAATGAGTTCAGAAGAAATCAAGTAGGGTATCTTAGTCAACTGGATGAGTGCTGTGGTTCAGGTTGTGGTCATGGTGGGGGAGAAGTGAGCTGGGTGGAGTTAGACGGGGGAGTATTGCAATGCATAGGTGTGAAATAGGGGAGAGCAGGGTGGGAGTAGGTGGATATTAAACAATAACGTCCCCGATTCATTTGATCGCAGGACCAATTAATCCTATATATCCCACAGCCATCACTTAAATTTTATCGCCACGCTCGAATAATTACGTTGTTCATTATCGTTTAATTTTTCAAATTTTTCGTGACAAAAAGTTACCTAACTTTGTCACGAGTTTAATGTTATGAATGTACCATTACGTTTCACAACTTTAAAATGTGTTCCGTTTCTCACTTTTAATTTACTATAAAAGAAGAAATGCATATTTTCGTTACGTTTATTAATTTACAAACTATTATTTGATCATAATTTTTATATTTATTTAATCCAAATTTTTTGGGGCTTTACATCCTCCCGACCTTAAGATGTTTCATCCCTGAAACATGAGTCGAGTGTTCTAAGAGGTAAATAGATACGGGTAATGCTCCCGCATCGTTTCTTCGACTTCCCAGGTTGCCTCTGAGGTCAGACTATTTACCGAAAGCACTTTCACCAATGCTATTGTTTTATTCTTCAATACCTTGAAGCGACGATCAAGAATTTCATGAGGACGCTCCTCGTACATCAACCTCTCAGTCAGTTGTACGGGATCATACTGGATGATATGGCTCGGATCCGATACATACTTATGAAGCATCAACACATGGAACACATTGCGAACTGTAGACAAATCAGCTGGCAATGCTAGCTGATACGCTACTTCTCTGACCCTTTCAAGGATTTCAATTTGCCCAATTTACCGAGGACTGAGCTTTCCTTTCCTGTCGAAAAGCATAACACCTTTGGTTGATGATATTTTCAGAAACACATGATCACCGACCTCAAACTCCAAAGGTCTGCGTCTTACATCGGCGGAGCTCTTCTACCGATCTTGTGCGATTTTCATCCTCATTTGAATCAGCTTCACTTTGTCAGCTAGTCCTTGAACCATTTCTGGTCCTAACTGAACCACATCTTGGATGTCATTCCAGTACATCGGTGTTCTGCACTTCCGGCCATATAGTGCCCAAAATGGTGCCATACCGATGCTGGAATGGTAGCTGTTGTTGTATGTAAACTCGACCAATAGCAAATGGTGATCCCATGAGCCTTGAAAATCAAGAACACATGCTCACAGCATATCCTCCAGGGTCTTGATTGTACGCTCCGTCTATCCGTCAGTTGTAGGGTGAAAGGTAGCATTGAAGTTCAAACGCGTACCAAGAGCTTATTGCAGACTCTGCTAGAACCGAGATTGAAACCTCGTGTCTCTGTCAGACACTATTGTGCTAGGTACCCCATGAAGTCGCACAATAGTCTTTACATACTCCTGAGCCAATCGTTCAACACTCCACGCGTTCTTGATTGGTAGGAAATGTACAGACTTTGTCAAGCGATCCACGATCACCCAAATGGAGTTCAGCCCTCCAACCGTGCTAGGAAGACCAACCACGAAGTCCATGGATATCGCAACCCACTTCCATGTCGGTATCTCCAGCGGTTGAAGTAATCCACCCGGTCGTTGATGTTCAATCTACATTTGCTGACAGACCAAACACTTGCTGACAAAGTCAACGATTTCGCGTTTCATGTTGTTCCACCAATAGCACTTCCGCAGATCCTGGTACATCTTAGTACCTCCTGGATGAACGGAACAACGGCTTTGATGAGCCTCCTCCAGAATCTTCGTTTTCAGCACCACGTTATTAGGCACACAAATATGATTTTGGAACCGCAGTATTCTATCTTCATAAATCACAAACCTCACTGTTGTTCCCTTCTGAGCTTCTTCCCTCGGCTTTTGAAACGCAGCATCAGTCAATTGTGCTTGAGCTATCTCTTCGTGCAAGTTTAAGAAAACTTGCATTTCAGAGAGTCTTCCAGTTGCTGTCCCGCACGGATCCCGATCTCCATCTTACGAAACTCATCAACTAACACATCGTGGGTAATCCCCATCATCTGCAAATTTCCTTCCGTACTCCGAACCTTTTTGCTCAAAGCATCGGCCACCACATTCGCCTTTCTTGGATGGTACTGAATATCTACATCATAGTCTTTTAGCAGCTCCAACCATCTTCGTTGTCTCATGTTCAACTCCTTCTGAGTGAAGATGTATTTCATGCTTTTGTGGTCGGTGAAGATTTTGCAAGACACACCATAGAGATAATGCCTCCAAATCTTGATTGCAAACACTACCGCAACAAGCTCCAGGTCATGCGTCGGGTAATTAAGCTCATATGGCTTCAATTGCCTCGATGCATAAGCTATCACCTTCTCATGTTGCATGAGCACACATCCAAGTCCTTGCTTGGACTCATCGCTGTACACGCAGAATCCTTCTTCGCAGGAGGGTAGTGTGAGCATCGGAGCTGAGGTAAGTCGTCTTTTAAGTTCGTGAAACGCCTTCTCACAGCTCTCTAACCAAACAAACTTTGTATTCTTTCTCGTACGACTAGTCAAAGGCATAGCTATCTTCGAGAAATCTTCCACAAACCGACTATAGTAACCTGCTAACCCCAGAAAGCTTATGATCTCTGTCACACTTGTAGGCCTAGCCCACTCCAACACTGCTACGATCTTTGTCGGATCAACCATGATACCTTCTCCCGAGATCACATATCCCAAGAAGGCAACTTCTTCCAGTCAAAACTCGCACTTCTTGAGTTTCCTATATATCTGGTTTTCTCTAGGATGGGTAGGTCGGCCACCCTGTGAGGAACGAATGATGCCATCCCAATGGAGTTACAGTGCTGACCATTTCCTGCCATAATCCTAATATAGCAATCTCAGAGGCATGCAAGAATATGGTCCGGCGAATGGGTCGGCGCATAATTGCAGCATGGCGCTCTGCATACTGAGCAGGTATGACTATACGCTCATATGGATACGGGATCAAGACTCGCGCAGCGGTAGATAAAGTGGCTTCATCGGTTCCAAACATCGGATTCTTTGTTCTAGGCATGTTTCTCAATTAACCTAGGCATAAAAACGCAAATTCCATCAATTTCACTAAGCAAATCGACCATGCAATCATGAATTCACAATCTACACAATGCATAGATCAAGTTAGAACCATTGATTGTTGAAATTGGAATTGGAATTGAAGAGTTATACCTAAGGCGTCTCCGAATGAATTTCTTGATTTCGAAGAGATCTGAGACAATTGCGCAGTGAATTTAGGCGCAATAAACACTCCTCGATGATAGGAATCAAATGACGGGCTTAATGTAGCAAATGAGTGGATAAATGGAGTGGATTGAGAGAAGGAATGTGAAGGAATTCGGGTTAGGGCTTGAAAGGGAAAAAGAATAACGTTTCTGCTGCCGTACTCCCTGTGTAATACCCATAGTCGCGCCCGCGCCTGAAGTAGGCACGCCCGCGTGGCTTTTGAAGAGTGGCGCGCCCGCGCCCGTTGAAGGTCACGCCCGCGCGGCAGTGTGAACTGCAGGAACGTTTTTTTTTTTTCTTTCTCTCTTCCATTTAATTCGTTAAAGCTTAAAAATGCCGTAATTATTATTATTCCCCAAAAAATCCATCTCAAACACAGTTAGCTAGGTCTTATATCGTAAAGTTTGGGATTTCAACGGTCGTTGGAAAGAAATCGAAATAAATTGAAACAAGCGTGAGCTTCAAAAATGAAACCTAAAAACATGGGTTGCCTCCCAAGAAGCGCCTTTGTTTAACATCGTTGGCTCGATAGCCATGACGTTCAGTTAATTCTTGGAAACACAGTTCACCTTCTCCAAATTAATTTCGTCGAACCACGTCGGATCTTGAAGCTCATAGTAACGTTTTAATCAATGACCGTTTATTTTAAAAATTTTGGACGTGTCCTCGCTCTGTATTTCCACTGCCCCATGATTATAAACCTTGTCAACCACAAACGGCCCTTCCCATCTTGATTTCAGCTTTCCTGGAAATAGCCTTAGGCGTGAATTGTACAGGAGAACCTTATCTCCTTCTTTAAAATTCTTTCGTGAAATATTTTCGTCATG
>JAOVYX010016357.1:0-24931 GCA_035668315.1 Drosera spatulata | reverse complement strand
GGCAAAACGACACTAAAAACGCAATTTAGACAATTTAAAGGGAATAAAAACAAACGTTTAGAATAACGAAATGATGTATGATTTCATACACATCAGTTTTGTCTGAGAAGCACTCTGCTGCGGAATTGTTTGTTGAGTGACTCTGCTCATGGAAGCTTCTCTGCGAATCTTTTCTGTGTCCGCTTCAAAGGCCTCATCCAATTTCCTCCATTCTGATGCAAGCTCATCCTCAGCTTGCTCTTCACTTTCGTCTGTCGGAGTTGGCTCGAGTGTACTGCTTCTGACAGTTCTTCTCCTTCTTACTTTGTGTTGTTGAGCAAACTGCTGCAGCATTGCCTCCTTCTGAGGTTTTTCCAAGAGAGCATCAGTCTGTGTTCTGAGTGCTTGGGCCTTCTTTCTTAGTTGCTCAACATATTGAAGCTCCTCTTAAAATTTTTTCTTCTGTTCAGGAGTTTCTTCTTCTTCTTGTACCTCAACTGCTTGAGCTTCTTCTGCTGTCCTTACTGGAATGATCTCCAGCTCATCGTTATCATCTGCACAAGGAATTAAAGTTGTTGATGTTGATGTGCCTGCTGTATCTTCATTGATTGTGATCCCAGCTGTTGCAGTAGAGACTTCTTTTGAAGTGTCAAGATTTCACAGCTTTTCTTCAACGGCTTAATTTCCTTTCGTGTAAATCCCCTTGCAAACATCTCCTTTCTGAACTCAGCTCGGGGACCTCCCTGAATTTCTTCAAAACTCTTCATTGACCCTAGTATGAATTGTTGCGGATTTTCGTCTGCACCTCCCCTTATGAACTCGAGGGCTACATTCGAGTCATGTAGAGCTGCTACTTCAGGAATCTTTAGGGGAAGTGTTCTTGAGGATGAGCCTTCCTCAACTGCAATAACTGGTTGTATGATTTGTTGTTCTATTGTCTCCTCAGTCTGCTGCTCGTCGGCACCTTCTTCTCTCATCTGCAGGTATGCATTTTGCTCATCTGTCTGCACTGCTGCAGCTAGAGCTTCCCTCGTCTGCACTACTGCAGCTGGAGCTTCGCTCGTCTGCACTACTGCAAGTGCAGAGCCCGTTTGCATAATAGTAAGGGCAGTAGTGGTCTGCATGTCTACATTTCTTCTTCTAGTTTGCACGTCTGTAGACTCTATTTCTACTTCCATTACTCTTCTCTAAGCTGCTTCTTCTGATTCTTCAGAGGATTGTAGTATCAATTTCCTCTTTGGAGGCTTGGGAGCCTTATGAGCGATCTTCTTTTTAGGCTTTTCAGGTCCCTGCTGCACTACAAACTGTGCTGCAACCTTCCTCACTTTTGCCAAGCTTGCTGGCAATCTTCCAATCTTCTTGATGTCGATTTGCTTTGACACCGTCCAAGGCCTTCCCTCTGCATCTAAAAGTTTAATTTGTCCTTCAAAATGATACTCCGCAACCTGCCATAGAGAGGCTGTCTTGCCTCTACTGGAGTGGCTAACTGATACATGAGCAAGCTTGCCTAGTTAACCTTGTGTCTCATCAGGATCGTGCACATGATTTCTTGCTAATCTTGAGTGATTTGGTCCTTTGAGAATTCTCTGGAGATAATGGCCTGTTTAACCACATCAACAAGAAATCTATGTTCCTTGGACAGGAACTTCTTCATTGTTCAAATTCCTTCATTCGTGTTCTGATGTAAGCATAGCAAGCCGTCCTTCGGCAACGACGATGGAGGGAATGATTCTTGAACCTTCATTGGAGAGTCTGAAGATTCTTGCTAAATCTTCTATAGTGATCCTAATGTCCTGCTTCTTGTGGGTGTATGGGGTTTCTTGATGGTTGTTAGAAACCCTCGCCTTCTCAATAAATTCCACCACCTTCTCATCGAATATGGGACTCGTTAATTCACAAAAATACTTTAGTCCGGCCTCTTGTATGCATTTCGAGACTTCTCTAACTTCATCTGATTCATGACCAGAGTCTCAAAATCGATCACCACCCTTGTTTGCAAGTCTGTTCTTGCAGGGCTTGCTTGTCTCTTAGATGATTTGGAGGGTGTTGAGGAAGTAGGTTTGTCGGCCATTACAGTTTGTGAAGATTTTCAGAAGGAATTTGACAAATTTAGAGTGATCAAAGAGAGAATTGAAAGAATTAGGGTTTGCTGTTCACTTGAGAGAGAGGGAAAGAGAGAGAGAATCGTAAAGTAATTTTTATAACAGTGCTCCCTTTTATAGTTACTGTTGATTTTAACAGTTTGAAATCAAAAAGTAACCGTTGCACAGTCTCCAGAATTAATCTGTCCATTTCGAAAATCAAGGAGATAATCATGAAAATTATTTCTTTCCAAAATTAGCAGCAGTAGAGTGACACCTGTCGTTGGTCCGCATGGGTTGTGCAGTAGAGCAGTACAGGATTTGTTTTCATTTACGTGGCCATTTTACTCATTTAAATCTATCAAGCCCAGCTCTCCTCTGAGCATGATAAATTTGTTTTCATCTAAGGGTTTTGTAAAAATGTCTGCAATTTATTTTTTCATTGGAATGCATTCCAACTTTATGTGACCTTTCTGCACATGATCCCTTATAAAGTGATACATGACATCAATGCGCTTGATCCTTGAGTGAAAAACAGGATTTTCAGAAATAGCCATTACAGACGTATTGTCACAAAATATGTTTGTTTTTGAAAACGTTAGTCCATAGCCTGCTAGCTGAGACTTCATCCAAAGTACCTGTGCAGCACAGCTTCCTGCAGCTATGTATTCTGCTTCTACAGTAGAGGTTGATACAGTGGTCTGCTTCTTGCTGAACCAAGAGATCAGCCTTGCACCTAAAAATTGACATGTACCACTTGTGCTTTTTCTGTCAACCCTGCAACCTGCAACGTCTACATTTGAATATCCAGTTAGTAAGAAATCTGAGTTCTTTGGATACCATATAACCAGGTTAGGAGTTCCTTTGAGATATCTGTAATATAGTGGGACTCCTTGTGATCAGATTGATACCTGGCGCAAACAGAGACTGAGTATTGGATGTCTGGCCTACTTGCAGTAAGGTAAAGTAAAGATCCTATTATACCTCTATATAATGTTTGATCTATACTTTTACCCTTTTCGTCTTTGTCGATTTTAGAAGTAGCGCTCATGGGGGTTTTCATTTGAGTTGAGTTTTCTAGGCCAAACGTTTTAATTATGTTTGTTAAGTATTTTGATTGATTTATAAATATTCCTTTACTCAACTGTTTCACTTGCAGACCTAGAAAATATTTTAGTTCACCCATGAGACTCATTTGGAATTTGGATTTCATTAATGCAGCAAACTTTTTGCATAGTTTGCTATTAGTGCAACCAAAGATGATGTCATCTACGTATATTGTACTAATAGTGTGTACTCTTTATGTTTCTTAAGAAACAGTGTGGTATCTACCTTTCTTCTTTGAAAGCCATTATCAGAAAGAAAGGTAGAAAGAGTTTCATACCACGCTCTCGGAGCTTGTCTCAAGCCATAAAGGGCTTTGTCTAACCTGTAGACGTAATTTAAATATTCAAAGTCTTCAAATCCAGGAGTCTGCTCAACCTAAACTTCCTCCTGTAGCTTTCCATTGAAGAAAGCGCTTTTGACATCCATTTGGAAGACCTTGAAGTCTTTATATGCACCATAAGCTAGGAACATTCTTATGGCTTCTAATCTTGCAACTGGGAGGTCTCATCAAAGTCGATCCCTTCTTCTTGAGAGTACCCTTTGGCCATCAATCTAGCCTTGTTTCTGATGATTATTCCATTTTGATCAGATTTGTTCTTGAAGACCCACTTGCAGCCAATAACTGGATAGTTCTTTGGTCTTGGCACAAGATACCATACTTGATTTCTTTTGAACTCATTTAGTTCTTCTTGCATGACATCTATCCAGTTAGGATCACTGAGAGCTTGATTAATTGTTTTAGGCTCCATTTCTAAAATGAAGCAAGCAGACATGCATTCCTTTGTGGTTGCCCTCCTCGTCTGCACTGGGGCATCCTTGTCCCCTATTATGTTTCTCTCAGTGTGTGCCTTGATCCATTTGCCTTTGTCCTCATGCTGGTCAAAGGAAATTTCTTTCAGTTTTTGCTCTACTGCATCTTGTTTTGGGTCTACTGCATCTTCTTTGCCTTCAGGGACTGCAGACAACTCTGCCTTTACTGCAGGGTCACTTTCCTCATCTGTATCCTGTTCATCATCTATACATGCACATTCCTCATCAAGAACATCAGCAGTACGTATAGATGACTCAGATTCATCAAAAGAAACATGAACTGACTCTTCTACAGTTTGTGTTTCCTTGTTGAATACTCTGAAGGCTTTACTGCATGTGGAATATCCTAGAAATATTCCTTCATTTGTCTTAGGGTCAAATTTCCCTAAGTGCAGTCTATCATTGTTGTGAACATAACATTTACACCCAAATGTATGAAAGTACTTAACGGTTAGTGTTTTTCCTTTTCATATTTCATATGGTGTTTTGTTATGTTGTTTATTAATGAGGCATCTATTTTGCACATAACAAGCAGTGCTTACTGCTTCAACCCAAAAGCTCTTTGAATGGTCTGCATCAGAGAGCATTGTCCTGGCTGCCTCAATGAGGGTTCTGTTTTTCCTTTCTACAACACCATTTTGTTATGGTGTTCTAGGTGCAGAGAAGTTGTGCTTGATGCCATGATTGTCACAGTATTTGTCAACTCCTGATTGATCAAATTGTGTGCCATGATCACTTCTAATTGTTACCACATCCAAACTATTTTCATTTTGCACTTGTCCGAGGAACCTAGTTAGCAAATTACAAGTTTCACTCTTCTTGTGTAAGAAAATTACCTAAGTATATCTCGAGTAATTGTCTACAATTATTAGTGTATATCTCTTCCTATTCAAGCTCTCTACTTCTACTGGTCCAAACAGGTCCATGTGCAGTAGTTCAAGAACTCTTGTGATTTCTGTTTGGTTCACAGGTTTGAAACTTTCCCTAGTCTGCTTTCCTTCTTGACAAGGTCTACATAGTTTATCCTTCTTGAACTTAATTTGAGGAAGACCTCTTACTAAGTTGCCTGAGGATAATTTTGCCATTGTTTTGAAGTTTAGATGTGCTAACCTCTTATGCCATAGCCAATTTGCGTCATCTGTATCCTTAGTGTAAAAGCAAGCGACTTGTGCAGATTATGATAAGTTGAAGTCTACTGCATAGATGTTTCTTGATCTATGACCTATCAGTTTGACTTCTTTGGACATTTTATCTATGACTCTCCACGTGTAATTAGTAAAAGCTACTTCGTAGTTCTTATCACACAACTGACTAATAGAAAGTAAATTATGTTCAAGCCCTTTAACATAAGCAACAGCCTTGTGGCGGTCGTCTGCACTGTACAGCAAAGTACCCTAGTTTGCGGTTGTCTTCGTCCCCCAGGCCTCCCCGGGAGATCTCATGAACTTAAGGTTAACCTCCTTGTTATCAAAGGTTTTTCCTAAAGTTTTGAGATTATTGATGAGAATATTAAACCTTTCATAGAAGTTTGTAAGGTTCTCATCTGCTCTTATCAAGACCCGGTCGTACTTCTGCATGAGGACATCCTTCTTATTTTCACGGATCTCATTTGTGCCCTCATTTCTCAGCAGTAGTGCTTCCCATGCTTTCTTTGTTGTGTTGGTGTGGACAACAATCTCGAACATATCGTCGTCTAGAGCCTTGTATATCTGATTCTTGGCTCTTCTGTCTACCAACACCAGATCCCAGTCGTCTCTCGTCCACAGAGACTTAGGCTTGTCAACTTCCCTGGTGGCATCCATTGGATCTGGCATTTTTAGATCATAAGGCCCATCTGTGATAATGTCATACATTGTTTCATCTATGGAATCCAGATGAGCCAGCATTCTAAGTTTTCAATGGTTGAATTTGTCAAAGTAGCAGGAAGGTTGGACACTTTGGTAGCTTTGGAGGAACCATGATTGAATCTTCAAAATAATAAACTGTTAGTAACTTCTTTGCAGACTGATATAAAAAGATATGACCTTTTTTTTCCAATAACTGTTAAGTCTTGAAAGATATGCTCTGATACCAATAAAAAGTCCCAGAAATAACCTAGAGAGGGGGGTGAATAGTTTATCTCAAAAATTCTCCGGACAGTGCAGTGTAGCGGTGGGCCAGTTTGCACTGCCTGAGTCTACTGCAGTAATGCGAATGTTCTGCAGTTGAGACTTTAGCTTTGTAAAGCTTGTCTTTTTGGATTTAAAGTTCTTCACTAACAGTTATAGGAGTGATAATCAATCCGGAAAAGTAAATGACACAGGATTTTATACTGGTTCAGACATTTGCTACCAACAAGTAACAGAAGCTTAGTCCAGTCTTCCCTTGGTCATAACCTGTGTAGACAAGCCAAGAGGAAGTTCACTATCTTCTTGTTTATGGCTTACAAGAAAACCCCTTTACAATAAGATCTTTCTTGCTAAAGGATAAGAACGTAGATCTTGCAGTGCTCTGCTGCAGTTGTTGTTCTTCACTTGCAGACTAGTGAACCTTCTTCACAAATCCTGAATCTTTGATTCAGGTCACGAACAGGGGGTCTTCAAGGCTTCTCTTCTTTTAAAAGCTCTCAAATGATGTTCAACTTTTCTCTGACTCATCAACTTTGTCCTTTGCACCGTGAGTCCCCTTCTATAGGCTCAGGGAACCAGAACCCGTGACTATACTATCTAATAGTGACAGCTTTGTCCTCTACTACAGTAAACTGACTTGCCTTCACCTTTTCTGATCCAGTACACATCACCTTTGCCTCAGCTTCTCGTTTTTGATCCCTTTCTTGTTCCTTTCCATTCCAGCACAACTCATACTGTACCCAGCCTCATGCACCAGGTCTACTACACGCCTCTTCTGCATAGCCTTTGCTGCAATGCCTCTTCTGCGTTGCCTCTGCTGTACAGCCTCTGCTGCAGCCTTACTATCAGCCTCTGCTGCACCTCGGCTGCATGAACTCTACTGCACAGTCTTCATATCCAGTCTTTCTATAACTTCACTTGCACAAAGTACTGCAGCCAGTTTACTGCAACTCAACTACCACTTAGTCTTCTGCAATTCAGCTTGCATACTTGCACTGCAATATGGCTCACTTCTCTTTGCTGCTGGAGCTGGCCTAGAACACAGGAAGGATCCTAGATAATGAGAACACTGGGACCTTTTGTTGTTGTATATAATTGATCTTTTTCCCGTAATTTTTAGTCCCCTGTAGTCTGCATCGCCTTAGGCTGCTGTACTCAGCTGCACCAGTGCTCTGCAGCACCTGGCTGCACTCTGCTGCAACATGGTCTGTTGTACTCGTCTGCACAACCTACGGCCCTTAGTCTGCAACTACCTAACTAATTTTTACAGCCTAAGTATCTAATATATACATAATTTCTTCCTAAGTTTTGATCATCAATTTCTATACAAAATGGAGGGATTGCACATTCCTAACACCATTCCATGCTCCCCTATAGGTGGTAAATAAGTGAAAAGATGGCATAAAACGGGATCATGAAGGTTTTTTTTTTTTAACTTTTAAGTGTCTAGCTACGGTTCAAGTCACCACTTAAGCGCTATCTACACATGAAAAAGGTCATCTCATAGGAATGTACTAGAATAATGTTAACAAAGATTCAAGACTTTCTCATAGACAATATTCAAACTACATGTATTAGTGCAACATTTGCTAAGGCATAAGTCATCATTTTATGTTGCTCAAGCCATAGATTTAAAAACAAGTTTGATTTTTTTTTCTTGTGTTTTTTTTTTTTTTTTTTTTGCTGTTTCCTTGTGTATATATGACTCTAATAAAGACCCTAAATAAATAACTCATCAACCCTAAAAATTCCCCTAAGCTAAAGCATTACATTATCCTCAATGTAAAAATAAAACTAAAGCGTAGAGGACAAAGGAATACCTGTCAGCTAAGGTTCACCCGATAAACAACCAAAGTTGCTGAACCAGTTCCATATATAGCGAATCAGGCCATCCATCCTGCTTTGAAACTCAAGGATCATATGAATATGATTGACCTCACCTACTATGGACTCTTATGCGAGCTTCATCTCTTGGGCCATCTCCATTATCAGCTTTTTGTTTTAATGAAGCTCAGTTATGTGACCCTTCAAGATGTTGAAACTGTAAGGTATAGGAGCCACCATGGGGTTGTTCATGTCAATAATCTGCTCGTCTATATCCTCGATCCATCTATCTACACTTACTACGCTGATTTCTCTTTCACTTGGCAAGTTAGTATTCGACATCTGACAAAACACAACTTGATAGTAAAAATTAGTCCCTCTCACTCTCGCTCACATACATAATGTACATATGAAAGAGACAAGACAATAGAAAACATACATAGAAGTATAATGGAATAACAAAGGAATAAAAGGTGATGATCACAGGGAAACAAATTCAGTACGTATTTTCATTTAAAAATATAGTACGGGCATTAAGGGAACTAAGTTAATTAAAAATAGAACGAGAATGCATAAAACTAAAAGATTCATACATCTCTAAAAAGAAAAAGTACTACTGACCCAAAATAAAAACATAAATGACATCTTTAGGAATGACCAACCTCCCCTAAGCTAAGACAAAATACAGTCTCAATAAAAATACAGACTCATGAAACTAGACTGACTAGCTAAGAAAAGTATCATAGGAGGAGGCGGTGGTGAAATCTCCTATCTAAATAATCGAAGATACGACGCTGAAAGTCTTCCTGACTCTGCTGCATAACATCTAACCGTGTAGTCACATCAGCACATAGGTCAGCTACCTCTCGATGTAGAGACTGATTAAGCAGTGTACCAGTCCATAGGTGGTGCAGGGATCTGCTCAGGTGCTGCTAGTCCAGAATGATTTGAATATTGGGGTAGCTGATGCTGCCGAGGCTCACCCGTGGCTGAGTCCCCCTCAGAGTCGTGATCATCATCCTCCACACCAGCTAGTGGAAACCCCCAATTCCTTCGATCGAATAATCGGAGAGAAGCAGATGGCAGTGGAAGGCGCTGAGGCTCCTCATCAGCTCTCGCAGTAAGGTAATAGATACCCCGGCCGACAGATATAATCCCAATCCTCATTAGACCATCGTTACCAAAGGGTCCACGAGTTGGCTCAGAACGTGCTGCGACGGATGTCATATCAAAGTCAAAGTGTGCAGCTAGTGGGGTAAGCAACCCACCAATAAGAATCGGAGCTCGAGGACTGTCTGCAACGACCGCCTCGATCTTTTCCACCAGCGAGTATCCGGTTCTAAGGTACGGATACTGAGGTGGAGATACTAGGTTGTGCAGCAGCATAAAAAATATACCTAGCTCCTTCTGGGGAATAGCCCCTTGGCTACTCTTGGTAGCGAGCAAAGTGTAGGCAAGGAACCAATGAAGAATAAGCAGAATGGGGTTTCTGAGAGTGGAACTCTTGCTGCTGTGGGGGTTGTATTCCCCCGTCAAAGTAAGCTCCTGCCATAAGGCCTGCAAGTGTGGCACGTAGCCCCTCTCATACTGTCGGTAGCCTCTCGGACGTAGATGATAAGTCCTACAGAGCGCTGTTAAGTTCACGCGTCTCATCTCGTTCCCCAGCTAGAACGAGACGTACTCCTCAACAGGATCATCAGCTGGAGCCTGGTAAACAGTGCTGGTCCAGGTGCTCAAGATCCCTTGGACAAGGGACAGATACTTAGGCCATCTAGTCAAGAAAGTATGATCCCAACCAAGCTGGACAACAACATGCAGGATATCAGTCCATAGGCCGAGTATGGCTAAATCACCAGAATGGACAGTCCTGCGAGATATCACTTGATGTCGGTCCTCGTACTCATCCGAAATAACAATATCGTTATGAGGATATGTGACTAAGATACGCTCAGCTGCGGTCGAAGTGCCCTCGTCGGATCTAAATGATGGATGTTTGGAACGCAACATTTTGGATAAACCCCTACACCAATTTACATGAATTTTGTCAAATTTATGGTGAAATTCAACAATCCAGCTTTGAATTCATATTCTACACAATGAGTAGATCAATTTAAACTACAAGATTGTTGAATTTGGAGTTGAAATTGCGGATTCATACCTCTAATTTTGCACAAACCGTGACGTTTCCAAATGCGTGCGTACAATCAAAGGATTCCCCTCATCGATACGAATGCGTGGAGTACTTGTTGGCACGGATTGATTGAGTATTTAGGACAATGATATGTGAGGAAAATCGAGAAGTCACGGCCGTGTTGAGTGAAGAAATGAAAAATGACGCTGAAAACTGTTTATATCAATGCTCAGCCTCGTCGGGGCCGTGACATTCCTTAGTCGCGCTCGCAACACCTTCAGTTGCGCCCGCGACATGTCTCTGTCAGGCCCGCGACCATTAAATTTTTGGTCTGGACAATTTTTTTTCTTCAGTTTTCCTTCTAACACTAACCTAAATATTTTTCAGTTATCCGTTTCTCCTTCCAAAGTTAAATTTCAAATTGCTCTCATCATCGATTAGCAGAGTTTAATGTCGTGTATCAGTTTAAGATTTTTACGATAGACAGAAATAAATTGAAATCAATATGAACTTCAAAAGAAACCTAAACTTGGGTTGCCTCCCAAGAAGCGCCTTTGTTTAACGTCGTTGGCTCGACAGCCATAACGTTAAATCATTTTACTGAAACGCGGTTCACTCTTTCCAAGGGAATTTCATCAAACCACGTCGAATCTTGAAGTTTGAAGTAACGTTTCAATCTGTGACCGTTAACCTTAAAAAATTTTGACATTTCTTCGCTTTGAATTTCTACTGCTCCATGATTATAGACCTTTCTGAAAATGAACGGTCCTTCCCATCTTGATTTTAATTTTTTGGGAAATAACCTTAGGCAAGCATTATAAAGTAAACCCTTATCTCCTTCCTTAAAGTTTTTTTTGTGAAATTTTCTCGTCATGAAGTCTGCTAAATTTTTCTTTGTATAAAGCAGCATTTTCATATGCATCACGACGAATCTTATCTAGTTCCGAGATTTGGAGCTTCCTCATATTCACACAGTCTCTGTGTTTCAAATTGAGTTCTTTAATTGCCCACCATGCCTTATGTTCAATTTTCACTAACAGGTGGCATGCTTTTTCGTACACCATTCTATATGGAGACATTCCAATTAGTGTCTTGTATGCAATACGATATGCCCAAAGAGCGTCATTCACCTTATCACTCCAATCCTTCCTCATCGGATTGACAATTTTTTCCAGGATTCTTTGATTTCACGTTTGCACACTTCAACTTGTCCGCTCATTTGTGAATGATAGGCTATTGAGATCCTGTGATTAACGTTTTATTTTTTAAATAAGGCGTCCATAACCTTGTTACAAAAGTAGGTTCCACGGTCGCTTATCATGACTCTAGGTATGTCAAATCTGTTAAAAATAAAATTTCTAACAAACTCGACCACCATCTTACCATTGTTAGTTCGTGTGGATGTGGCCTCTACACATTTCGAGACATAATCGACTGCTAACAATATATATAAATGACCTTTTGAGTTTGAAAATGGTCCCACAAAATCAATTCCCCAAATGACAAAAATTTCACATGACATCACATATTTTTGAGGCATTTCATCTTTCTTCGATATATTGCTAGTCTTTTGACATTGTTCACAGCTCTTTATATATTCATAGGAATGACAGTGCTTCAGTACTAACTTGATCTCGTGATCAGGAATGCATCTTCTTATACCACCATCGGCACAAAATTTAAGCAGAATTGGATCTTCTCACGAGTAATACTTTGCATCACTTTTAATCTTATCTTTTTGATGCCTTGGAAGATCACTCGGTAATTTTTCGATCACCAGAAAATTTACAAGGTCAGCACACCAAGGTACATAACCGTGAAGACTAGATAAATGCTCATGAGGAAATGATTTTGATATTCTTATTGACTCATCCTGATTCACTATTTTTGATAAGTGATCGGTGACATGATTTTCTGCACCCTTCTTGTCTCTGATTTCAATATCAAACTCCTACAGAAGAAGAATCCATCTCAATAATCTCCGCTTTGATTCCTTCTTCTTCAGAAGATACTTTAATGGAGCATGGTCAGAGAACACAATTACTTTAGCCCCTAATAAATAGAAACGGAATTTATCAAGGGCAAAAATAATTGAATAAAGCTCCTTTTCAGTAGTCGTGTAATTGACTTGAGCTTCATCAAGGGTATTTGATGCGTAATAAATTACATGTGGAACCTTATCCACTTTCTGTCCAACCACAGCACCTACGGCTCGATCACTCGCATCACACATGATTTTGAACGGATAATTTCAATCTGGAGGTTGAAATACAGGAGTTGAAATCAATTTATCTTTCAGTATCTTGAAATCTTCTTTACATTCCGCACCGAATGTAAATTCAGTATCTTTCTTCAAGAGTTTATTCAGGGTGTCTGCGATCTTGAAAAAATCTTTTATAAATCGTCTGTAAAAACCTGTGTATCCAAGGAATTCACGTATTTCTCGAACGCTTGAGGGATAAGATAGAGATTTGATAACTTCGACTTTAGCCTTGTCTACTGTTAATCCCTTAGCAGAGACAACGTGTCCCAAAACTAAACCGCTTTCCACCATAAATGGCATTTTTCGGAGTTTAGAATGAGGTTTATTTCTACACAACGTTTAATAACTTTTTCTAGATTTTTTAGGCAATGGTCAAAAGAATTCCCATAAACTAAAAAATCGTCCATGAAGACCTCTATTATTTCTGATATATAATCAGAAAATTTAGACATTACACACCTCTGGAACGTTGCAGGTGCATTGCATAAGCCAAAGGGCATACGCTTGTAAGCATAGGTCCCG
Source organism: Drosera spatulata (assembly GCA_035668315.1). NCBI lineage: Eukaryota > Viridiplantae > Streptophyta > Magnoliopsida > Caryophyllales > Droseraceae > Drosera > Drosera spatulata. The sequence continues at coordinate 12,106 of JAOVYX010016357.1, read as the reverse complement.
AAGGGACAAGTAAATGTTGTTTTCTCTTGGTCTTCAAGGGTTATCACAATTTTGTTATATCCTTAATATCCGTCTAGGAAACAGTAGTTAGAACGGCCTGCTAACCTTTCAAGCATTTGATCCATGAAAGGTAACGGGAAATGATCTTTTCTCGTGGCGGCATTTAATTTGCGATAATCAATACAGACTCTCCAGCCACTTTGCACTCTTGTTGCAACAGTTTCCCCGTTGTCCTTCTCAACAACTGTTAAGCCTGAATTCTTAGGCACAACGTGTATCGGACTTACCCATCAACTGTCCATGATTGGATAAATTACTCCAGCATCGAGCATTTTTACAATTTCATGTTTGACCACTTCTATCATTGGAGGTTTCAATCTCCTGTGAGGTTCTCTGGATGGTTTAAAATTGTCCTCTAATAATATTCTATGCATGCAAGTAGCAGAACTAATTCCTTTAATGTCAGAAAGGGTCCATCCAATTGTCATTTTGTGTCTTTTTAGTACACCCACTAGAGCTTTTTCTTGCTTATCTGTAAGTTGACTTGAAATAATAATCGGTAACTTATTATCGTCACCAAGATAAGCATATTTCAACTGAGCTGGCAATGGTTTTAGCTCTAATGTTGGTGGTGTTTCAATTGATGGTTTGATCTTTTCCTTCTCAACTTATAAATCCTAGAAAAACTGCAAACGCAATAACTCTGAGAAGTGGAAAAGAGTTAACAGGAGTTTATGAAAATCCTCATGAAATTGAAGATGAACGGGAAGTTCATAAAGATAAAGAGGAGGGGGTCATTGAAGTACCTCAAGCCCCTAAACAACAAGAAGAAACAAGGATATCTGCTCCGAAAGAAACAAGGATTATTTTCAATGCTCCTTTTCTTAACCGTTTAACTAAAGATAAGAAAGCAGAATTTGATGAAAAATGAAATTGATCAAGAATTTGATGAAAGCAATTATGATCATGACTTGTCTTTCCTAGATGATCAATTACAAGGGCAAGAGCATGTCAATCTGAGCCTTCAACTGGCTCATATCAGAAATTAATTGGCTCATTTGGCTTTGGATGCTTTGAATGTCAGTCTTTGTCTCTTTAGCATCCTTTTTCATTTGCGTTTGTGTTATAGCCATTTGCTTAACCATCTCTTCAAGTGACATTCCACTTGATGATCCTTGATTAGTGTTATTAGCATTGAATGTTGTTGTTGTTGTTGCTGCTGCTGTCCCTGACCAAATCCTGGAGGGAATTTTTATTGTTGGGGAACATTCTCGGCATCGTTTTGTGCTCCCCATCTAAAGTTTGTATGGTTCCTCCAAGATAAGTCAGGCATATTGTTCCACGGTGTTGTCTTTTGTCCTTGAAAATTGACAGCGTTTACATCTTCTTCTAAGGAAGGGCAAGCATCCGTTTTATGGGTTATACTTTGGCAGAATTTAGATGCCTTCACTTGTTGAAGCTGTGATTGGGTAGTGTTGGTTACTAGTTTAGCAACCAAATCAGTAAGTACAGCAATCTTTTTATATGTTGACGAGTTTCCAACTGCATCTCTATCAGCATCAACCCTTGGGCTGAAATCTTGAGAACTTTGAGCAGAAATTTCTATCAGTCTTCTTGCTTCAGTAGGAGTTTTGTTCGTTAGGGCGCCACCACTTGAAGCATTTATTCGGTGGCATTCTTCGGGTAACAACCCTTCATAAAAATACATAATTAGGAAGTTTTCTGCTATTGAATGGTGTGGATAACTTGCACATAAGCGTTTGAAATGCTCCCAATATTCGTCAAGGTTTTCCCCTATCTTTTGTCAAATCCGGAGATTCGTTGTTCGGCTTGATGGGAAATATTAATCGAGAAAAACATTCTACATTTCTGCCCAGGTATTGATTGATAATGAGGCATGTTCATATAGCCAGTCTTTTGTATAACCTTGTAAGGTGAAAGGAAATGTGAACAACTTCATTATGTCAACCGTTATACCTTCACGTTTGGTCGACTAACAAATTACATGCAACTCCTTCAAATGTCTATGCGGGTCTTCACCAGTTAGACCGTTAAATACAGGGAGTTTTTTCAAAAGGCCCGAATTTACTTTGAATGGCATATTCAGATTTGGCAAATTCACGCAAAGAGGCTCTTCCTCTATTGTGGGAGCAGATAACTCCTCAAGAGTTCAATTTAAATTTTGCAAAGCATTATTTGCATTCTGTTGATTGTTTTCTGCCATTTCAAGATTTTCAAAAATTATAGGAGTGAAACTCTTTTCTGTATGAACGTGGGGAGAAGAAGTGGAAGGTGTAGAACCTGAAAAAGGAGTAGAGCTTCTTATCTGGGGAGATTCGAAATTAGAGACTAATTTTCTAACTTCAGAACCAGTTACGCTATCACTTCTTAAGTTCATAAAAATTCTTATAAACTTCTTTTGATTTCAAGAAAAATTTTTGTTGTTTATTTTAAAAACAATTAAGTCCTTAAATTAATTTTTTTTTAAAGAAACCTAGAATAGAAAACTATCAAGTTAAGTTTGGTTGAACTGACACTTGTTACTGATCCCCCGACAACAGCGTCAAAAATTTGATGCGAAGCCAGTCAAGGGTGTAATTATGATGACTTCCACGTTCGTCACAAAACGTGTAAATTTATTTTTACCCCGCTATAAATACTAATGTAGATATGGAAGAAGGGGTCGATCCCACAAGGAATGGTGAATGTCGACCTAAACACAACTTGAAATAATTTCTATCCTAATGAAGGGTTAAGATTTAAAAATAGAATTTGTGTGTGGAGGGGGGTGTTTAAATGTTGAAAAGGAATAACCTAAAATTAAATTACCAGATTGAAAGAAGATAAAATAGAACTAAGATATAGAGGAGTTTCCTTAAACTGGGAAAAATATAGGGATGATGGTTGAATTACTTTGAGTCACTTCGATCAATCATGGATGTTTCTTAATTTAGATGTAATGCTTAATATGGAATGACTGTAATGAATTTTGGCTTAACTCACTACGTTCGTTAGGTTCTAACTTCCAATTAGCTCAGATAGTTAAACTAACTCAATAGATCAAAACCATTTCAATTAACTCAAACATGATTTAATCAAAAGAGTTGAATCATAACATGGAACTACCATTCATAACAATCATAGCAATTAGCTTAAAATAATCATGTCACAGGCATATGAAATCATTGATTGTATATGACAATTAGCTTAAATCATATTATATCAATTCGCTACTAACTAAAACCACATAGCGCGATTTATAGCTTTAAACTATGTATATTAGGTGATCAATCTAATAAAAATATGTTATATGATAATTCTAACAGGTTTCATGCAACATATTCATCATTAACATCTCTGGTTTTAATCATGACTTTGCCATTTTCTTCATCCTTCTTCATTTTTATTCTAAACTTCGAGTCAATCTGTCAAAAACATAAAGACGCAGCAGTAGCAACATTCCAAGACAAAAGGACGCTAAAAACATAAAATAGACAATACAAGAGGAATAAAACAAACATTTAGAATAAAGAAATGATGTGTGTTTATGCACACATCAGGAGTTATGCACCAGCAGAAATCGACCTAAAGGGAATAATTGTGTCAATTTGGGGGAGTGTAAAAAGTAATAGCAAGTGTAAATAAATGTTGTATAATTGGAAATGTTGAAATGGCGAGTGTATGCTTGATTTAGGAGCGTCAATAAATTTAGTGTCATTATCAATTAAAAGCTCCTTAAATGAAGGACCATTACAATTAACTGGAGTTGTTATCCAACTTCCTGATAGATAAGTAGCACACCCCGCATGTGTGATAGAGGATGTATTGAAAATGGAAGATAATCAAGGTCGTTCTTCTATTTTTGCACCCATTTTACTTGGAAGATCATTTTCAAAGATAGCAAAAGAAAAAATAAACGTAAGTGATGAAAGATTAACAATGGGTCAGGAATGGGAGGAGATGGAGATTGATATGGATGATTATTGGATCTTTAAAATGTTTCCACCTCAATTGCAAGAAAAATAACTCAAAATCCGCAAGTATAGTGAGGATTTGAAATTTGATGGAGATCAAATCACTTTTAATATATATAATGCAATGAAACATTCAATAGATAACGTTTCCTCATTATGTATGGTCAATTCTTTCTTGTCAGCTGAAGATGAATTATTGGAATTAAACCATGATGAATTTCTCAAGGTTATCCTTAATATTGGGAGAGACAATCAAAGTAAGCCTGTTCTTTAGCATAAAGCAAATAGGGATAGAATTAGATGAATTAGAAAAAGAAATATATTTTGTTTCTGATTATGAATACCGTCCAAAAACTTTACAAGTACCAAGGGATCACGAGGTAGTGATGCCTTCAGTCATTAACTCTCCGCAGCTAGAATTAAAACCACTACCTTCTCGTTTAAAATATACAATTTTAGGAGAAGGAGAAATACTTCTAATAATTATTTCTTGCACATTATTTGAAAAAAATGAATTCGAGTTGATAGATGTGCTACGAAGACATAACAGAGCTACAGGATGGACTATTGCTGACATAAAAGGAATAAACCCTTCAACGTGTATGCATAGTATCTTACTTGGAGACAATACAAAACCATTGATGTAAGCTCAACACCGATTAAATCCTCCTATGATGAAATTAGTGAAAATAGAGTTTCAAAAACTCTTAGATGCTGAAGTTATATATCCTATTACTGATTCAAATTGGGTAAGTCCGACACATGTTGCACAAAAAAAAAAAAAAAAAACGGGTATAACACTAGTTCAAAATCCAGATGACAAATTGATAGCAACAAGAGTTCAAAATGGTTGGTAAGTGTGTATTGATTATAGAAAGGTAAACGCTTCTACCAGAAAAGATCACTCTTCTTTATCATTTATGGACCAAATACTTGGGAGATCAACAAGATAATCTCATTATTGATTTCTAAATGGATATTTAGGGTATAATCAAATTGTCATTGTCCCTGAAGATGAAGATAAAACAACTCTTGCATGTCCATTTGGGACTTCTGCATATATAAGAATGCCATTTGATTTATGCAATGCGCCAACAACATTTCAACGATATATGATGTCAATTTTTTTCTGATTACATAACTCACATCATTGAAGTATTTATAGATAATTTCACAGTCTATGAAGATTCGTTTGATCAATGTCTGAAAAAAAATCTAAAACTCATACTTAACAGATATATTGTGTAACGCCCCGAATATCCATTACCTATAAATGATACATATGACGTCACTGTCACTGGGCCTAATGTCTCAACTAAGCAAAAATTACTTAAACTAGCTTAGGTACAGAAATAAATAAAATCCACTCAGACATAAACCAATAATGTTATCTAATACAGTGGAAACTCCTCAATTATTACATATTTTACTTAGTACATAAATCACAATACAGTAAATACATATTAGCATCATGACCTATATCACACCTGCCCATCGTCTCTTGCTCCTGAAAACAAAGGGAAGAGAAAAACACACAAAAACAGTAACCGTGAGCCATATGAACTCAATAACGTGTCGGCTCATTAACAAGGGTTACACGAGAGAAGAAGGTAAGAAAAGAAAAGGAGAATTATCACTTGGATCCTTTGTTCCAACACTCTGGAACTATCATGCCAATCCGGCATTCACAATTATCATCACAAGCGTACCAGTGATTCATCCTAGTCACATAAGCATATTTAACACCACGTAACAACGCTCGAAACCACACGTCAATCCACACTCTAGACATTATTAACGTTATTTTGCTACCATCATATCCTTTATGGTATGATAGTCAAGACCTCCATATCAAACAAATTGAAACAATGTCACTGTGACATGACAGATCCCTAATCCAAGTCTCATGCACTGCTGCATTCAACAATTCACTCAAGACTGTGTTACACTTACCATCATATCAATCACATAGAAATGATAGACAATAGATACCCTCAATGTTATAATTGTGCCCTTGGAAAGACTTATTCAATTTCATAAGTAAGCACTCTTCAGCTTTAGCAAAAGGGACATTCGTGAAAGGGGATCAGCCAAACCGGAGCCCATGGTCTCCTGCAGTGAGATACCCTCATACCAAAACGACCTCATAGGGTCGATGAAAGAATGTCACCATCAAGTCACTGTATAACACAAACGACAGACACAACGCTCTTTGTGTTTTATACCACGAAGCTATCTCATCAGTTATGGATTTACACTCCTTTAACACATTCACCCTCATTATACCAGCAAACAAGACATAGCACCCACCATACATCATCTCATTATGACATACAGTAAGTGATAGGCAATAAGATACGTCGGACATATTTTATGCCAATTTCACAGAATCCATCACATGACTCTATATGCCTAGGTATATAAGCATGCATCGTCACAAATCACAGTTTTAAATGTTACAGTCACCATTTTACGTCAGCCACAATTAGTGACTACGATCAAAGATTCCAACGCATATTATTACACTTACGGTATAATAATATGCATCGTCACACACAATAAGTCTAAACGTTACCTTCTTAACATCGCTTTCTACACACACACGCTCGACTTTTCCTTTATGTGCCAAAAGCAGCGTTTTCAACTCCTATAACATAATAGGATATGTTTATTAACACACATCCCATGTGTTTTTTATAGGAAGAAAGTGTGCAGACTTAGTCAAACGGTCCACTATTATCCAAATGGAGTTTAAAACCCCAACCATGCTTGGAAGTCTATCTATGAAGTCCATGGATATTGCATCCCACTTCCATGTCGGTATATCAAGAGATTGTAGTAATCCAACTGTTCTTTGATGTTCCAGCTTTACCTGCTGACAGATCAAACACTTGCTGACAAACTCAGCGATCTCCCTTTTCATGTTGCTTCACCAGTAGCGGTTTCGTAGATCCTGGTACATCTTGTTACCTCCAGGATGTACAGAGTAGAGGCTTTGGTGTGCTTCCTCAAGAATTTTCATCTTCAGCACTTCATTCTTGGATATACATAAACGATTCTGAAATCACATTGATCCATCCTCATTAATCACAAATCCCGTTGCGGTACCCTTTCGAGCCTTTTCCCTCGGCTTCTGTAGTGTAACATCGGTCTCTTGTGCCTTTACTATCCCATCGTGAAGAGTAGGACAATCTTGCATGTCTACAAGTCTCCCACTAACTCACCTTGTGCAAACTTCAATTCCTAACTTGCAGAATTCATCAACCAGGGTGTCTTGCGTAATTCTCATTAGGTGCAAGTTTCCCTCTGAATTATGAACTTTTCTTCTTAGAGCATCGGCCACCATATTTGCCTTTCATGGATTATATTGGATGTCTAGATCATAGTCTTTCAGTAGCTCTGGCTATCATCGTTGTCTCATGTTGAGCTCCTTCTGAGTAAAGATGTACTTCAAGCTCTTATGATCAGTAAAGACATTACAAGACACTCCGTACAGGTAATGCCTCCAGATCTTGAATTAACCAAGGAACATACCAAACATGAATAAGATTGCAACATAGATTGGTCTACTATTCATATGTCAAAAGATCCTAGATAAACAATAGCAAGATAGCTTGGTCTAGAACTTATCTAGTTGTTACTTAACATGATCAACATAGATTGAATCATTAGCATAATCAACCTACAACAACATCTAAGTGGCTAGGTTAGATAGAAATTATAAGTTAATTGTGGTATACCCAATGCATAATGTGAACTAGGTAGTCGATCTAGATAAAATCATTTATTAACTATAATAAAGCTCTAATCTTTCGACAACATTCATGTGAAACAAATCCAATTCAATTGATAAATAGAACATATCTCATAATGCCTTAACTTTTTGTCATTATGATTACTCCCTACTAATAAATTACTCACTTGTTGAATTGGAACTCATCACAAACATGGATAAATATGGAATTACAATCATCAAAACCAACATAGATTGAATCTAATGACTAAAGTGCATAAATAACACCAAAAGTGCTTATAAACCAATGAATCAGGTCATGAGAATAATGCAAAGCTAAACAACATTGAAAATCTAATCCTAGCAACTTGAATGAAAAATAACAATGTTTATGATCTATCTAAACCCTAAAAGCAACATTTGGAACGCATGTCTCTCTCTAGAAAATGAACATAATACGAAGTATTTATAGAAAAACATGAAAACCCTATGAAATCTGGACAAAATCTCGAAAATATATGTGAAATAACATCTATCACGATCATGACCATCGTGGCTATTCTTCTTTGGTTCAAATTTAAGTCTTGTAACGATCGTAACCAACACAGAAACGTTCCCTGGTTGCTTTTTCATCCTTGTAGTGATCATTATACTCCATATAATGATCGAGATACTTCACAAAGTCACCAAAATAGCTTCAAATCAATCCGAAACGAACATGAACGTCTTCATATGCATTAAAAACATCTTCATTACTTAAAATATCATCACGAACTTATTGATTTGCGTCCAAACTTTATCAAAGTCTTCAAAATCTCTATCATCACTTCTAACTGCATAGCTTTATATCCATGGAATGCTAAAACCTCTATTCAACGGTCATATCTACATAAAAATCATACAATGAGTAGTACCAACATCCAAGATACAAAACTAAACTGAAACACAAGCAAACAAAACATATAACTCATGAGTGTGTAAACACGCATCGTTTTCTTAGTCAAAGTTGTTTGTTTGTGTTAATTATAGTGTCATTTCGTATTGTGTTTTTTTTTTCTTTTGTTATTTCGAATGTTGATACGTCAGAATCTCTTGTTTACTTTGCAACAATGAAGAATTGGAAGTGTTTTCCGACGATGAGCTGACTGTGAGAAGTTTGAGGCTGTTTTCAGAAGTTTTCTGTTGATCTCCAAGTTTGTAGGACATGTTTGCACTTCATTGGGAGATAAAAATCAAAGTATACATGTTTGATAGCAGGCACAGGACGTGCATACAAGGCATAGGCTGTGCACAATGATTTTCAAAGCTTCCCTGAGCACGGGCTCGCGTACGGCCCGTACACCTTATGAGATTTGGTTATTATTTTTCATTATTTTTGGGGGAATTTGTTATATTTTGTTTTCCCTATAAATATGTACATCAAAAATCAGAATAGAGAGTTCAAAAACAAGAGATTTCATCAGTCTACGAATTTGAAACGACGGTCTCAACGAGATGCCGCTTTAATTTGAGACGATGGTATCAACGAATCACAACAAGATCGATGCTACGCAAGTCAATCTCTCGAAGAGATCATTGTCCTTCTTCTGTTTAGACATATTTTCATTGGTCTAGGAATTTGTATCTCTCAACTCTTGTTGGTTGTAATTCGCGATACTTTTCTACGTGTTTAGCATGAATTGTTTTTTTCGTATTGTGATGATGGTAGCATAAATCTAAGTATGGCTTAGTGGTTGTAACTTAGTCATGGATTTTTATGAGACTTGATGTCTGTTCTTAATAATTTCATGTTCATTTGTTTATGATATCATTTCATGTGTTGGAATTACCTACAATTATTTGTCTATTGTAGTTGGATTGGCCATCTAATTATGTTAGAGAAGTATGTCAACAATCAAGCCATTCTCTTTTGGTTGATGTTAGTAGCGAACTTGTAGGTTAATGCCATTCTCTTTTGGTTAACCTATGATCACATGTAAATGAGCACAATTTGACGCTAATCTATGTAAGATCATTATTGCGAGGTGTTCGAGAAATATTGATAATGCAATATGTTTAATCTGTGTTACATTCTGTTTTGGATATAGAGTAAATATATTAGTTTCGTTATGTCATGCTTTATGGTAATCAATAGCTATATCGACAACTCTTTTTTTATCGAGCCTAATTATAAACACCTCTCGTAATAGAACATGAAATGAACATCTTTAGTCCATGATTAAAACCCATGACAAGTGAAGATCACGAAGGCCATACACTTTGTCGAACTTGATTAAATCTCAAGAAAAATTCTCAATTGATCTATATTTATTTATTTTCATTGTTTGTTCAATTCTAGTTTTCATCAAAACAAAACAACCCCCTCAATTTTACAGAAAATTGATAGATTGATAAATTAATTCACAAAATCTGAAAAGATGGTTCTCTATGGGATCGACTCGTACTTGTCACTACTATATTTTTGTTATAACTTTGTGGTGTGAAGTAGTGCAGATATTCAATTTGTAGCACCTTGCCACAGATTCTATCAAATTTTGGCGCCATTGCTAGGGAGGAATTTGAATTATTTTGACTTCTATTGATTTTTTCTCTTTGTTTTATTTATCAGGAGCTTATTGTTTCATACGTGATTCTGCAACAAGCTTGAAGGAAATTCATTTGAGCATCAAGACAACAATTTGAACAAGGTGAAGTGTCAACTTCAGCAAAAACTCTTAATCGTCATATTGGTGAGATCTTTCCAACTTTAAATATGGCTAATGTTTTGAATGATCAAAATGGTTTCCTAATGCTCAAATTGATAATCGCACACTTAGACAATTAGCAAAATATGATGACAGTAATGAACCTCCTTTGTATGATATTTTTCCTGATGTGTGATGTGTATGAAATCACACATCATTTCGTTATTCCAAACGTTTGTTTTTTATTCCCTTTAAATTGTCTAAATTGCATTTTAAGTGTCTTTTTGCCTTGGAATGTTGGTACTGCTGTGTGTTGATGTTTTATGGCAGATTGGCATGGAATTTGAAGCAAAAAGGAAGAAGAATGAAGAGAATGGAAATCCCAGTACTCGAAGAGCTGCATTTCACGTTTCATCACCATTTCACGTGCTTCGAGAGGTTTTTCCACAAACTTTTGCCATAATTAGCTAGGTTTATATGTGTAGAAGCTATGTATAAGTTTAAGGAATTTTTGAACGATGTTTACTGGAGAATCATGTTTATACGTAAGGAATTTTTGAACGATGTTTATACGTTCTTCGAGAGTCTTTTCCACAAATTGAATCATGTGGAATATGTACTGGAGAATGCTCTAGACCTACTTAAAAACAAAAAGAAAAAAAAAAGAAAAGCAAAGCAATGTTATAGATGCCTTGTTCCTTACCTCGGTAATCAAAATTACCATCTACGGATAAAAGGGGGGGGACATAGTCTTTAATGATATAGCAAAAAAAAAAAAAAAAAGAAAAGATACATGTCCAGTAAGAAATCTAGACCTCCTTTGAGACCTTGGTGGCTTTGGGAATGATCCTATATAAGGAAACAACAGGTGAAAAGAAAAAAAATCGAATTTGAGTTTCTAAACGTTTTGTTTTGCTACAATTTAAGAATCTGCTTGGTGTGAAAGACAATGAAAAGGAAAGTTTTAAGGAATAGCAAGATGTGATGTGAATAAGGATTAAGAATGACTATTGAGTTATATTCTTTCGACATGAATTTGGTGTTGAAGTGAGGCAATCTGATTACTTCAATACTCGAGCTATAGGATTTTGTTTGATTAACTATAGGATTTTTGATTTTTGCTGAACTTTTTCTATATTTCGCATTTCTTTCTATGTCTTGAGTCTAGACTTGCTTAGGGACAAGCAAAGGTTTAGCTTTGGGGAATTGATGTGTATGAAATCACACATTGGTGAGATCTTTCCAACTTTAAATATGGCTAATATTTTGAATGATCAAAATGGTATTCCTAATGCTCAAGTTGATAATCGCACACTTATACAATTAGCAAAATATGATGACAGTAATGAATCTCCTTTGTATGATATTTTTCCTGATGTGTGATGTGTATGAAATCATACACCATTTCGTTATTCCAAACGTTTGTTTTTATTCCCTTTAAATTGTCTAAATTGCATTTTAAGTGTCTTTTTGCCTTGGAATGTTGGTACTGCTATGTGTTGATGTTTTATTGCAGATTGGCATGGAATTTGAAGCAAAAAGGAAGAAGAATGAAGAGAATGGAAATCCCAGTACTCGAAGAGCTGCATTTCACGTTTCATCACCGTTTCACGTGCTTCGAGAGTCTTTTCCACAAACTTTTGCCACGATTAGCTAGGTTTATATGTGTAGAAGCTATGTATAAGTTTAGGGAATTTTTGAACGATGTTTACTAT